>LGRX02011095.1:0-44620 GCA_001247695.2 Cymbomonas tetramitiformis
ATTACTGGCCTGCCTATCACCACTAATGGGCACGACAGTATTTTCGTGGTAATGTGCCAATTCTCTCATCGTTGTCATCTCATTCCCTTCAACATGACCTGGACTGCTCAGCATACTGCTTCAATATATATGCAGCATATCTTCAAGCTCCATGGTCTTCCGAGGAACATCATCTCAGATCGAGACCCCAGATTTACTTCTTCATTCTGGCAAACACTGTGGAAATCTACTGGTACGAGATTGTCTATGACGTCTTCCCACCATCCACTGTCGAATGCAAGCAATGAAAGAAGCCATGCCTTCATTGAGGACATCCTCAGGTATTTTCATTTTGTTTGATGCATGATTCACCATCCTCTGGTTTATAAACTGATTAGATAGTATTTTTCTCCTCAGGTGTTGTTGCAACGATACTTCAGCCAATTCGTGGGAGGACAAGTTGCCTCTGGTGGAGTTTGCAATTAACAACACGGTTTCTGCTACGACTGGTTACACACCATTTTATCTCGACTCAATGGCGCAGCCACTTTCGCCTCATGATATGGCAATCACTATTCCGCCAGAAGCTCCTGTTCCAATACAGAATGCTATTCGAGATCATTTTGACCAGTACTCGGCTGTACATGCCAACGCGGTAGATAACATTTCCCGAGCAGCAGAGATCAACCGAGCCAAATTCAATAAGACTCACATGCCCCGACAATTTGCAGTAGGGCAGAAAGTTCTTCTACGGACTGAGTTTATTCAATGGACTGGTTTGACAGAGGCAGGCAGACACTTTAAGCAGCCATACATTGGGCCGTTTATCATATCTAAAGTGCTCAGCCATGGACGTGCTTATGAGTTAGATTTCGGGGATCTCGACATTCGTATCCATCCGGTTCAGCCTCTATCCAGAATAGAAGAGCTGTACAATGACTCAATCCAAGCACCTTTGCCTCTGCCACAGATGATCACCGAAGAAGGGCAACCACTGTTTGAGATTCATATCACATATATGCCGATTCTACGAAAGGTGGGTTTACACACCGTAAGGACCCCTTACGGTGGGTTACCCAACCCTAAGTAAAACGATTATTTCAGCCCCTAAACTGACCCCCTGGTCATGTTCATGGTGGCAGGATGACTTTAGACACTCCCAAGAGGCATCCGCGAAGAATTATATCGGATGTATCCGGGTTTCTTAACCTGAAAACCCAAACCCAAACCGGCAAACCAATTATCGCATATAAATCGTGTCATATAGCGTAAAAACCGTCATACCACCCTCACTTCGCGTGACATTTTGAGGGTCAAGATGGCCTCGAATGAAAATTTTGACAAGACACTGCGGCAGAAAGAGCAGCTCGAGAACTTGACAACATAGGTCTCCAAATTTCCAAAGGGCCATCGAGGAAGGCCACATATCTACCAATATACAAAATTATGTGGTAACCCACCGTAAGCATATATGATCGGAACCCGCTACACCCCCCCACTTCGCGAGCGCATTACACACATGGGGCACATCGCATCCATCCATAGTATGTTCCTCAGCTTTCATTCAACTCATAAACTGTCTGAAAATCGATAGGTTTGACACCGTAGACCTCATAACACCACCACTAGAGGCCGCCGAAAATTCCTCTTACGGCGGGTTAACCCACCGTAAGATTAGTAGAATAGGCATATACTCTCAGATAAGATCACTAGAGGTGTCAAGTACTATTTAGTGCGACATGCAGGCTACGGCCCTGAGCATGACACCTGGGTCAAAGCCACAGAGCTGACCGATGCAGCAGACATGATAGCTGCCTATGAAGGCTAACATTATATTAAGCCTATTGCCCTTACTTCTTTTAATATATACTAATACATGTCGATCATCTATATACCTTGCTCTTAATGTTCAGTCATTATGTTGCATAAGAAGCAGGAAATTGATCCTTCCTTGCTAAGGTGTAGTGAGCCTTGTACCAAATCATACCCTTGCACAGATACGCATACATGCGGGTACCATATATGTGGATAAATAAAAACTGCTATGCTACCTTTGCCAGACCGTGGTTTGTCATTCGGATCTTATGGCCAGTAATCCGCAGCTACCGGATACTGAGGTGGACGGAGTTGTGATCCTGAGTTATGCTTGACACACATAACTAAAACGAATTTCACATTAGTACGTTGTCGAATCCACTCTATGAAATGTTCGTCAAAGCGCGCGTACCGGACCGAAAAATAAAAAGAAGCACTGGGGCAGATCGGGTGAAGGATTTAAAGTGGACTCATAGAGACCCTCCAATATCTCGTCAAGCAAGGCCCACTCCGTTTGCATTAAAACAAGCCCCAAAATCGGGCTCTCCGTAGTATTTCTGTGAACTTCGGGGAAGTAAGCTCTCTGAAGGGAGGAAGAGGTGGATGCATTATATAAAGCCGTAAAAACATATTCGTTTTTAATTCGTCACTCTGAAATACGATACGAACGGCAGCGCAATATCTATCCGTAACGTAAACCTCGGAAGATACCTTGAAACGTCACTCTGAAATACGATACGCAATTCATGGGGGCTACATCCTAAGAACTGTAAACCTTGAAACGTCACTCTGAAATACGATACGCAATTCATGGATACCTTGAAACGTCACTCTGAAATACGATACGCAATTCATGGGGGCTACATCCTAAGAACTGTAAGGCTAAATGCCTAAGGTGAGGGTTTAAAGTGGACTCAGTACCCCCCAATATCCTAAAAACGCCTTGAGGGACGCCTCATCGGTGTAATAAGACTGGTACCAGCTCAACAACAAAGACATCAAAGACATATACAAATGTATGCACCCTATATTGTGAGGTCACAACTCTTTTAAGAGGGGAGATCTGTCAGGGATATGACCGATGACATATGTGTCATACATGGCATACGTGTCATACCTGTCATACATGTCATACCATGGCATGTCATGTCATGTCATGTCATGTCATGTCATGTCATGTCATGTCATGTCATGTCATGTCATGTCATGTCATGTCATGTCATGTCATGTCATGTCATATGTTATAATGACATACAGTCGTCGAGTATTGTCAGTACGGTCGACTATGACATGTACAGTCATAATATCTATCATCCACTCACCATGAGTGACATCTATCATCGAGAGGCCGAGTACGGCATCTCGATGATGAAGCAAGACAAGTTCTTGAAGAACAAACTGTTCTGAGAGGACGCGTCTTCGCTTCAAGCATGAATTGAACACCATGCGGGTATCAACAGGCTAATTCGATCAGCCGATACTGTTAGTTCACCCAATGTTCTCGGGTTCACAACCCGATGGTGGTAACGCCTATGAGGTGTGAAGACATTGAGGTATATGAGAGAGCATTGAGCTCAAGCAGAGGATTCTGGATACCAGACTGCACTCATACCCACCAAATACTTGTTGCGAGTTGCTACTGTTCAATAGCAGCCGCATAGTCTGAAAGGTTGAATATCAACCTTGACAAATATATACTGAGTTTGTCGCACAAGCTGATCACCGAAGATGACACACTGAATATGACACCTGACTGTACGAACTAGTCAGGGTGGCATTTCCAGCAAGTAATCCAGTTGTTTCGGCCTTTGCATTGTCACGAGACGGGGACGGCATTGTGGTAGACTCTGGTGCCACAGGCAATATCACAGGCACCAGGTCTAGGATCTCAGCTTTGGACACATCATCCACTATTGGGTTCTCTACAGTGATGACAGGACCTGTATCCAGGACAGACGGGACCTGCACACTGCACCTGTACGGTTGTGAGATACTATCAGGAGAGATAGATGAGTAATCTATTCCAGGCTGCCACTTTAAGGAGGGCGACAGGACTCTTCTATCTACCCTCGCTGGGAGTTATGCTCAGGCACGGCTTCAGTTCTCCAGACTTCATTAGCATGACGTACACTCACTTGGACTCGGGCAGGACATACCGTATCATGGACAATCAGGTGGATTTGTCGCGATCATGCACCGTGCGCTCTGTCGTGGCGGGTGGCGTGTAGCGGGTGTGCGGGTGGGAAGTGGATGGGCTGTTAGGAGCTTAGGACCTCGGGTGTGCGGGGCAGCGGTGCCGGGTTGCGCGGGTTGTTGACGGGGGAATTTCTTTTTATTATATTACGTATGGTATGTGGAAGGTTCAGGGCCCTCGGCAGACTCGTTGAAAAGGTCCTATGTGAAAGTTTTGAAAACTGGCACGGTCGACTGTGCATCCCCAAAACCCTGACTGGCAGCCTGCCAAAAAGGTGCCTGGTCAGTGAAGGCTCCCTAGAGAAAAGCAGCCGGGAGTGGCTTAAGCTCGTGAATTCCCAGTTCTCCCGGGCTGACTGAAGGAGTTTGACTTCGCAGCAAAGATCGTGTGGACCGGTTGGCGGAACTTCTCGGAAGGCCAAAGAACGACGATCGCTCGAAATTGGAAGACGCCACTCCTTCCAATTTTTTTTTTTTTTTGTTTTTGGTTTGAAATGCTTCCAAAATGATCATGAGTGACCGGAATGTCGTTGGTTCATCGCCGGGTGCCCCGTACGGCCGTGTGTCGCTTGAATTGGATAGGGTTTCCTTACGTATGTACCCGACTAACCCGTGATAGTGCGAAACAGATAGCAAGTTCGGAGTGGTTTGAGTTATAGTTTGTTATATGCTTATGAAATGCTTCCAAAATGATCATGAGTGACCGGAATGTCGTTGGTTCATCGCCGGGTGCCCCGTACGGCCGTGTGTCGCTTGAATTGGATAGGGTTTCCTTACGTATGTACCCGACTAACCCGTGATAGTGCGAAACAGATAGCAAGTTCGGAGTGGTTTGAGTTATAGTTTGTTATATGCTTATGAAATGCTTCCAAAATGATCATGAGTGACCGGAATGTCGTTGGTTCATCGCCGGGTGCCCCGTACGGCCGTGTGTCGCTTGAATTGGATAGGGTTTCCTTACGTATGTACCCGACTAACCCGTGATAGTGCGAAACAGATAGCAAGTTCGGAGTGGTTTGAGTTATAGTTTGTTATATGCTTATGAAATGCTTCCAAAATGATCATGAGTGACCGGAATGTCGTTGGTTCATCGCCGGGTGCCCCGTACGGCCGTGTGTCGCTTGAATTGGATAGGGTTTCCTTACGTATGTACCCGACTAACCCGTGATCGTGCGAAACAGATAGCAAGTTCGGAGTGGTTTGAGTTATAGTTTGTTATATGCTTATGAAATGATACAAATAAACATGATCATGAGCTGTGCATGCATGGGAAACAAGTCAAGAACGGATGCTTGTGGCAAACAAGTCAGCAACAAATGCTTGTGGGATGCACTTATTTTGAAGTGTACTGTCAAGTAGTAAACAATAGCAAAACTAAATAGCAACTACTTCCCCGCCATCGAGTGGAAAAGCTCGAGGATCTTCTCGGACTTGCCCTCCTCGCCTTCTTCGGCATCAACATCCCCCGAGACGATCTCCTTGTGGATGCTGAGCTCGATCTCCGCAGCCGCCACCGTATCGTCGTTCTCGCTCTTCAGATCGGCTACGAGTTGTTTTGCAGCCTTCTGGCAAGCCGATAAAAATGCGCGGAGCTCGTCTCCGCGTATCTTTTTCTGCGGGGGTTTTTCCGGGGTCCTTTTTCCGGGGACCGCCGGGGGAGCCATGAGCTCCTTGAGCTTCCCTTTTTGGCCTCCCTGCTCCGTGTTGCTCAGCAGGTGCTGGGTACACGCCACCATGCCTTCGTGGGCGGCGGAGTTCTCCCCTTGGCCCGACCGACCGGCCGCCAGGCTGGTGAACTGCGAATACATGTTGAACATGAGCGCCATATGGGCGCCCTGTCTGCTCAGCTGTTCCTTCGCCAGGTCGGCGTTGCAGGCGAACGCCTGCTTGAGGTCGGACGTGTGTCTCTCGTCCTTCTCCCCCAGCAGCGCGGTGAAATGCTCAGCCGCCAACCGCCGGCCTCGCTCCTCCGCGGACTCGGCCGTCAGTTGGAGCCGCTCCTTCCCCTGCTGCTCCAACTGACGGCGAAGCTCCTCGCACACCTTCGCCTCCTTTTGCCGCTCGGCCTCCGCCAACTCCGCCCGGAGCTCCTTCTCCTTCAAGAGCACGGCCTGCTTCACCTGCTCCTCCGTGGTCCCCTTAGCTGGAGTGGCTCCCCCGATCGCCCTCTCCAAACTCCGCGCCTTCTCCTCCGCATGCTTCGCCTTCAGCTCGATCAGGCGGAGCTTCTCGGCGTACTTGATCTTCTCCGCATCCTCCAACAATTTCGCCTGCTTCGCCTTTTCCTCCTCCGCCGCGACCTTCTCCTCCCGCTGCCGCTTGTGGCCGCTCACGCTCTTCGCCCTTGTCTTCTGCGCGCTCTTGGCCTTCTGCTCCTCAGGCTTCGGGAAGTTGCATCCGTCTTCCTGGTTGCCTGACCACTTGAAGGTGATCACCTCCCTGGCCATACCCCTTTGCAGGGTCTTGGTGGTCAGCGCCCCACCTTTTCCCCCACCGCCAGCCCCCTCGCGGCTGATCTGCGCCACGGTCATCTTGGCCGCATCCCGCGTCCGCTGAATGATCACGCCCATTGCCTGAGAAAAGGCGTACCGGAACGCCATCAAGCTGCGCTTTTCCTTCTCCAGGTCAGCCTGCGTCAAGGCAATCTGACGTCCCTGGGAGCTTCTGCTGCTGCTGCTGCTGCCGCGGGGGTGAAGGGCCATGAACTTCTCGTCCCTCACCAGCAGTGCCTCCGATCCACGTCCCAATGGCAACTGCAGCACCTGGAAGTCCCACTCCTCAAACCCCGACCTTTTTTGCAGGAACACCAGGCCCTGCGTCTGGCCGCCGTTGGTGCGCAGCACATACCCCAGGCGCAGCACCCCACCGTGCGCCATGGGCAGGTTTTCGTAGTCCTCTTTCAGGAGCACGGGCATTCCCGTGCAGACCAGGCCCGATGTCTTGTCGGGGTACAGCACGTCCGCCCCCCCGAAGACCTGCAGCTTGATGCCCGTGTCCATAAGGCCGCTCTTCGGCCCGTAAAACCGGGTGACGAAATTCCCCTTCATGGGAATGCCCGCTTTCGTCACCGGCTGCAGCTCCGCCCTGGGCACCGTCTTGAGGGCGCCCGTCTCCATCACGCCGACCTCCACCTTCTCCTCCGTGACCGAAGACTGAAGGATGACCACTTCGGAGCCCAACATTGCGAGGCCCCCGTCGAAGATGACGTTGTAGTCCACGCCCAAGAGGTTGGCAACCTCCTCGCCTTCCAAGCGCCTGCTTCGCCGGCGAGCTGCGTACTCCACCGTAAACTCTGTCAGGTTGTACACGGGCACATCCGATGACCTATCCACGTACGAATGTGCCCCCGACGGACGTTCGGCCCCAGCTTTACGGCGTTCGACGGAATCGTCGGCCAGGAACAGCCAGGGTAGGCTTCCCCAAAGTGGAAAACCCCACGCCGGAACATTAATACCTCATATGCCTGCCCTACAAAAAGGGACTCCCTTGCATCACACCGCATGTGAGAACCCGGAAATATCCCCACAGGGTACCCTGGAGTGAAGCAAAAAATAAGGGATAGTTCTGTGCCGTCTAAATGCGGGCTCTGCAGATCAGCCCCGGGCAGCGTCAGCAACGCAGACATCCCACCTTTCCCCTTGCGAAGTACGTCCGGTCGCACGGTCGTGCGCTTCCACCCTGGGTTTGCAATGACCTGCCTCCCTACCTCCGCAATCATCCTCCCCAGAAAACACCTCCGATCCACGTCTCCTATCCACCTACTACTGTCGTAGCGTGCATCCCGGTCCTCTGAATTCAGGTCGGCGAAGTTATTCAACCACTCCCCGGTCACGCATCCATCGTGCTCCTGAGGGGAAACTTCGACGCCCTCAACCCGTGCCACGCAAAACCCTTCCGTTTCCATGTCCCTCTCCCATCCTTCGGGCATTAACACACGGATATTGCACAGGTCGTCCTCACCTGGCGATGGCGTTTCCTTCTCATCCACCGCCTTTCCTCCCAGCAAGTTCTGGCTGACGGTCTCGCTGTCAGACTCCTCTGTGTGTGCTGCTGCTGCTGCTGCTGCTGCTGCTGCTGCTGCTGCTGGTGGTGGTGGTGGCCATCCTCCTGGCACATTTGGCGGGACTCTTCTTCATACGCTCCCACCTTACTGCTTTGGCCCAGCCTGTACATTGCTTCTGTTCTTCTTGGGGCTGCTGGGGCTGCTCTTGCTGCTTCTGGTTTAGCTTCATGCCCGTGTCCATAAGCTCTTTCTTTAGCCTTCTTCTTTGCTTCTTTGTAGCTGGCTGAGCTATTTCAGCTGCTTCTTTCTTTCTTTATACCTTTTGTATTTCTTCTTTGGGAATTTCAACTGCTTTAGCTTCTGTTGCTTTCTTCTGCTTTTGCTTAACTGGCTAGGCTGCTGCTGTACGGTATTTAGCTTACCGCTTTATACGCTCTTTGCGTTTGCTGCTGCTTCTGGTTTTGCTTCTGCTGCTGGGGCTGCTCCTGCTTCTGCATTTGCTTCTGCTTCTTCTGCTGGCTCTGGCAGGGCTGCTGCTGGCGCCAACGCCGTCAGGATGCGGTAGTTTTCCTCATCAAAGTCGACGGTCTCTTCCGCCGGTTGCTTGGGGACTTGGAACTTTTTAATGACGTGCACCAGATGCTTTTGAGAATGCGGCAAGTACTGATTTACTCGCACCAATGTGAGCACCGCCTTCATCATCAAGTTCTCTGAGTAGTTCCAGAGAACCAACCGGTCGTTGTCCTCGTCCGAATTCTCGAGTCCAGCGGGCTGCTGGACCCCGTCCTCGTTCAGCTTGTACATCACCTCAAAACCGTTCTTAGTTGCGAAGGTCGTGTACTTCTTCTCTGGGTCCTCTGCGGGAAGCTGTGCGCAGGGGATCTCAATTTCGTACTCTTGGTCGTCCTCCACCTCGTCCTCCACCTCGTCCTCATCCTCCCCTTTGCCCTCCTTCTTCGCCTCCTCCTTCTTCTCCGCCGCGTCCCCCTTGTTGAAAATATCAAACAATCCTGGTTTTGTGCCTCGTTTCTCCGCCTCCTCCATCTTTTCCACGAACTGGGTTTGCGTCACCGATTTCAGAAATTGCCACGACGCCAGGTTGCGGTAACACGCCGCGTCGGCCGGCGTGTAGTGTTCAAAACAGTTCTCAATGATATCGGGAGTGAGCAACACCTCCACCCCCGTTCCGGACAGTTGACTTTTGTTCCCCGAAATGGGGAAAATCGTTTGCAGCTGCTCGTCCGTCAACAAGCGTTTAAGGATCTTGGCGCAGTGTCGGACCTCTTGTGTGCCGCTGTTGTCAAGGTCTTCCACCGATTGCGCTTTGAAGCCTTCACCAAAGAGTTTTTCGTCAGACATGATTACGTAGGAGTATGGTAAGTGAGAAGAAAGAAGATAAAAAGTTGTGTCCACAGAAAAGTATACTTGCGATAGTGAAAATCAACTCTTAAAGATAGCATATCGCACTACTCACGCCACTAGTCCGTACTAGTCGCGCGACTAGTGCGAAATCAGATCGCACTAGTGATATGACTAGTGCGATCTGACTACATGTGACGATTGAAAGGCAATCAAACGCTCGAACGCCTGGAACGTCGCGCCGGTCATTAGTTTTGAAACTTTGAAGCTTAAACATTTGAGAAGGCGCCAAGTCGCTAAAGCGGGAAGGAAGGAAATATGTTATGCTCGTCGTGCTCTGAAGGCGAATCTGAGCTTAGCGCTTCGTCTAATTCTTCTGGTTCAGAAGATTATTACTATGAAACGGTGGAAGACTTTATATGCAAGACGAAAACCATCAACCCAAGAAAGGCGAAGCGTTCCGAACCGGAAGCAGAATCCAAAACGTCGGGATATGGGCCCAACAATACTGCGGAAAGCGTGACAAAGATCGGGGATCTGATGGACCCCGCCAACGAATGCAGGTGTGGGAGGCGCTGTCTGTCCCAATTCGAGTATCGTCCCGTGCAGGCGTACTTACGTGAGAAGTCTACGCTAAACGGTCGCCAGTTCAAGGAGAACATCGTCGCGGAGCTCACTCGTGCGCGTAGGTTCAAGCCCGGTTCGCAGAAGCTTGAAATAGAGATGTTCGACTCGCTGACGTTCCTGGGCAAGAAAGTCTGCAAGGATGCGTTTCGACGACTGCACTTTATTCCCGAAAGCACATGGTTCAAGTGGCACGCGCACGTGTGTGGGGGCGGCATGCTGGAGAGCACAAGGAAGAGGAATTTGACGCTGTACAACGACCCGACGAACCTGAACTGGACTTATTTCTTGGAGTACGCTGCTCACGAGCTGTTGCCGTTGGCGGAGCCACAACCTCAAAACGGCAAACTCCAAATGAATCCGATCCGACCAGCCGATTGTTATGCCGCATACAAGCTTATGCGTCGCGGCGTTTATCAGGTTAAAATCACGCAGTTTCGCAAGTATCTGCGCGAGTACCTCCGCGCGAAGCATATTACCATGCGCAAGCGGAAGGATTGTGCAGGTAAGTGCACGACATGCGAAATCTTGACGAAGCAGCGCCGTGCTGTAAAGGACTTGGAGGACCTGGAGGACTGGAAGACGCTTAACGACGCGCACCGGAGTGATTATCGAAATGAGAGAGCTCGGTACAATAACACCCGTGCTGATAGTGCCAACCAGTTCGGCATCAGTGACTCGTATTGTTTCGACGGGGCGGCAAACAACAACACCGTTTGTCCGCACTTCCCCGTGAAGGTCAAGGCGATGAGCGACAAAGCTGGAAGTTTCTTCCACCTTCATCTGCAAGCAGTCGTGATGCACGGCACGGTGTTGTGCATGTGTTTACTTATGCCATGGGTTCCTGGCAAAGACGTGAACATGTGCCTCACGACGCTCAATATTCTGCTACGGTATGTGGTGGAGAACACGGAGCGGCACTTTCGGCAAACATGCCACGTGCAAATGGACGGAGGGTCGGAAAACTGGAACCGGCATGTTTTCGCCTTCTTCTGCATCCTGGTTCACCACGGGCTGTACAAAGAGATCTACCTACACCGTCTGCCCGTAGGCCACTCCCACAACGACGTCGATGGCTTTTTCGGGTTGCTGAAGATGCTGTTGTGGGGTAAGACCGCGGATAAAAAAAGGCCACTGGTTCATATCTTTGGAACAATGGATTGCCTTTCTCTTTGCCTGGACGATAACAACCATCAACAAGCACACGTACGTCGTCGGCTGCAACTTGGACTTCAAATCGTGGATCGACCCGCACTTGAACGAAGAGTTTGGTGGCCACGCTGGACGAGACCGCAAGGTGCATACTTGGTGCTTTTACGTCGCTCCGGACAAGCTCGTCCGAGCGAAGTACAAGTTTGGTGACAGGTTCAAGGAATGGCTACCAAGTGGCGTGGACGAGGACCCGAACCTTGGGCTGATTATTTGTACCAGTTATCCCGACGTCGACTCCGGCCCGGGCTATATGGACAACCCGGAATGGAAGCGCAAGGGGAAGGGAAACAAGGTATTGGACATGGAGCAAACAACGCGGAGCTGTCTATTGGGACTCCGAGCCGCAACGCCAGATCTGGTGAGCCAACAACGACACGAGGAATTGAAAGCAACCTTCCCCTTGCCTTTGAAGGTGGAGGCCGTGCGAGAGCGACATCCCGAGCGATTACCTCCGAAGTGGGACCTTTCACTGCTGCTGACACGTGCGCATACCCGCGCATCTACAGTCAAATGCGATGGGATCTTGAAGACGCGGTATGCTAAGGCGGAGCAGTTCAATGTATGTTTCGACGGCGTGACGCATAAGAAACAAGTGGTGGAGAAAGAAGTCCTGAAAAATATTGACATCAACGAGGTTGTGGCTTTTATGCGCGAGGCCAAGTATTGTACTGAGCTGATTTCCAGAAGGTAAGACGACCGTTTACCAGCCTAGTGCGATCTCATTTATACCTTATTTATATTTATTTTGTCATTGTTGTCCTTCAAGTGTCTAAGCAAAGTCAGGTAGGTTTCTTGTTCTAGCTCCAGATCTTCCTACAACAAGGGCATTTTGCAATATCCGTGCAACTTGCCAAGTAGGCCTGGAAACAAGGGTGATGATACAGCACGTTTTTGCAGTCACATCCTAACCCTGAAACCCACGTTTCCGCGGGGAAAACTATTTCTAAGCAGACGACGCACTTGTTTCCTTCCTCTCTTTCCGAGTTGGTGGTGGTGGCGGCTTGCTCCTGTGTTGCGGGAGTCCTTTGATTCCCGGTAGAAGAAGTCGTCGCTTCGTCTTCAGGTGTCGCTGTTGTGGAGCTTTGCAACCAAGGAAAAACCTGCCGCAAGATTGTAACCTCGTCGTCCGAGTCCGTTGTTCCTGGTGTGTTCGGAACGACGGTAGAAGAGGTCGTTCCTTGTTCTTGATTTTCGCTAAGAAAACCCTCACTCATCCAGGGAAAAACTTCCCTCAGGATTCTAGTCTCGTCGTCGTGAGAGTCCGTCATTGCGGTGTAAGAGTATGCGAAGATAATACGAAGTGTATAGAGAAGTTTCAAACTAGGGTTCGCTTACGCAGGTACGAGGATAAACACTTACACCGAGTGTTATCTGAGCGGAATGCTGAACTGCGGGGTCTTACGACCAAGACCAAGAAGTTGGAACGCCTGATCCAGCTTTTGAAGGCAGAAGATGCTGGTGAAGAAGCTCCCGCAGTTCGTGCAGAGGCAGAAGAAGCTGGTGAAGAAGCTCCCGCAGTTCGTGCAGAGGCAGGTGTGCGTGAAGCAAATGGAAAGAGGAGTCGGAGAGGAGGAGATCCACCTGCTGCTCGCAAGAGGTTTTCAGGCGCACAAAGGCAAAACAGGGCGCGCAGAACTTCACCCGCCTCCGAAGGCGACAGCGATGATACTGATATGGAGATGCAATGGATCTTGCCACTCGCAGTCGGAGTCGGCAGGTTGCAGCGCGCAAGAAGAAGCCTGGAAAGCAGCCAAAACAGCAGAAACAGCCCAGCATGCAGCAGTGAGGGCACGGATGATGGCGACGATGAGCACTCCTCCGGTGTTGACGAGAGTCTATATGACCGTGGGATGCGTTTGGCATCGCAGAAGGAACACTTGGCAGCCGACTACCGGTTCGAGGACATGACTGTGGGCAGCTATGCCGTGACCGTTGCAGGCGGGGAAGCCAGCGACAAGTGTTGGTTCAACGTTATGCTCCCGGACGGCGGTAAGTCACTCCCACTCCATTTCGTGGAGGTGGTGGGGCAGCATGCCTCACGGAAGGAGATAACCTGGCAGTTCTGGTTGCCAGCACAGTCACGGAGAACGTTCGAGACGGTAGAACAACTCTGTGAGGCTGGAGCTTTCGTACGGGGTGCCCGCACCCTTCGCATGAAGTCTACATTTGACGTGAACGAGGTGTTGACATGCTGGGATGAGACCGCAAAATCTGGTGTTCAAGGCGGAATTCCAGGTTGTGAGGAGAAAGCTGAGCTTTTAAAAGCACTGCTGGAGAACTCTGAAGAGTAAATAAGTGCAGTCAAGAGTTCGTATGTGCATGCATGTACACATGTGGTTGTGCTTACACCCTAAATTGGTGTTACCACTTAGGGTTTCCCCCGCTAGAGGGCCATTTGCTCCAGAAATCTGCACGGAGATGCAAGTGCTTGATAGTTTATTTGTTCAAATATGTTTTATGGCAAACTACATTATAACATAGCACGTGACGGGTCCATTAGCAAGAACCTTTACATATGTTACCCGCCCTTTGTGAATACGCGTGTGATAAAGCATAGGGTTTGAGGGGGGTTTTGGCAAAATTGTGCTGAAATCGATGAAAATATCAAACATACGATAAACAGGTACATATTTTCCCCTTTTTACTTCCATTTTATAACCTTTAATCTCGATCTAATACCATATGTGGATTTTTGGAACACTCCTCAATATGCCTAAGAGTCACGCGTAAGAATTCTGAAAACCCCGCCTCATACGATGAGAAAAACTTCCAAAATTATAACCACCCTATTTTTTGGGCATGATATGTTTAAAATAATGTAAAAAACATCAAAACAATGACCTTCAAAAAATCTTCCAATTTAGAGCGCATCTTCCAATTAAGAGCGATCGTCGTTAAAGGTCAGCGGGCAGCAGGGACCAAATTCACAGCTCTCTCGTGCTGGCTGAAAATGTTGAATTCAGCACTCGGATCGTGCTAGCCAGCCTAGTTGGGGATGCCCAGAACGAAAGAACGCAGTCGGAAAGAACGTCACCGGGGTCAGCACAGGAGGTGTCGGCGGAAGTAACCGGTCGAACGGAACTCGCGGATTCATGTTGTTCAGGCAGCAGACGAGCGTTGTGAATCCGCTCTCCAGTCATATGGCCCGGTGAGCGTGTGGATGCACACCCAAAAGCAGCAAAAAGGGACCACGAAGGAAGAACGGCCGTCTTGTGGACTTTTGAAGAGTTGCCAAAAGTGTTGCGTTGGAGAGTTGTCGTGACAAGACGAGTTTAGCAGAACACGCTGAATTCCCTCGTTTCGGACGTGTTCTGGCGAGTATGATGATGGCGAAAAGCGGCTGGCTGTCCCGGCGTCACCGTGCTTCCTCGCAACACTCTCGGGGTGGGAATTCACGGGAGAGCGGAGTACTGCGCCTCACCTGAGAAAACCCACCGGACTTCGGAAAAGAAAAGTAGTCGTAAACAACGAAGACGACGCCTTCGCGTGGAAAAGGCGGGGAAAGGAAGCTGTGACGTTAGTGTACGGAAATAACGCGTAGCTGCAGCACGCACACACACCGCAAACACGCACGCACTCATACACATGAATTCACGATACACTTTCGCGCGCCTGTGCTTTGCTGCGGGGTGAATTCAACCGTACTCCAGGCTTCTCGTTGGCACAGCGTGGTCCTGCACGTCTGCCCGTTTCTTGCAAGAAGTCACATAACGCACGGAGTCTCGAACTTACCTCGACTGCGTGGAGCTGCGGCCTTTAAGAGTGTGAATTTGCCCACAGCTGTGCGGGTGTGAATTTACGTTTATGTGTTGTAGCGGAGCGGGCGCGGACGTGAATTTGAATTCGCGAAAACTGCGCTATGCGTTCCGTGTGAAACTCGTGCCGAGCGGACTGTCCCTGACTGATTCAAGAAGGTGCTTCGTGCGTCTAGATTCGCAGAGTTGCTGTGAATTCGGCGACGGAAAATATCCAATATACAAACTTACGCACGACCAATATGATTTTGAAAGGTTCAGTTTGTTCTCGGCAGACTGATTGAAAAGGTCCTATTTTCCTGTTAAGAGGCTAATTTCCTACAGCTGCAGCGAGGTCTTTGGTGACCTTTCGGTTCGCGATGTTTCGCCTTCTCCAATCGGTGGTCTGTTTCTACGTTTGAACCGTCGCTGGATGCTACATCCCGTTGGCGACTTTTGAGATGCCATATTTCGAACAGAGTTGCTGTTGTGACGCGATGCCACATGTGGCGCGTCAGCTGCGAGTCGGCGGGCGCTCCCGCGCTCGGGGCGCTTCGCGGCGTTTCGCGTCGTTCTACTTGATGGTGCTGGTGCCAGCTGCGATCCGGTGCGGCGAGCCAGAGGTCTCGTCCACGTGGCGCGGTTGAGATGATGTGGTGTCTGTGATGTCTCTTGCTCCTCGTGAGGCCGTGGATGGGCTTTGCTTGGTCCGGCGGACTTCGCGTGACATCCGGTGGGGGTGTCATCCCGTTTGCGAGAGTGGGAGCTCTCTGGAGAAATGCATTCTGGACGAACAGAAATCGGGTCGGGACGAACAGAAATCGGGTTTGGGTTGCTGTCGTACACGATGACGTGGCTGTCGTGCCGCTGAATAACTGACTGTGGTGTTTTTGGGGTAACGTTGCGGCTGATGGGCTGCGGGCAGCGTCTGTGGTCACTGTGCTGAGGTGCTGTTGTCGTGACAGGTCGTACTGTCGTGCTTGGGGGTTGGTAAGGTAAGTTGGGGTATGCGTGAAAAACGCTGTCGGGCGGGTAACTGATTGTGAGGGATGGGGGTTTATAGGGCGGTGTAGCAGTCGCGCTGAGTATAAATGTTGACGTGGCCTTTCGCGATGTTTGGCCGTTTTCACTTGTGTACGGGGGCGGGTTGGCGCATAGGCTCGGCGCCTGCGAGCATGTGCGTTTCTTGTGCCGTGATGAGGCGGGGTTTTATATCTGAAGGGTGACTGGCTGACGGGGACGTATCGCGGTGGGCTGACTTATGGGAGCTGGTGGTGCCTGAGTATGAAAACGGGGTAGTAGTGGGTGTAACAGAGTGGGGAAATAATGGTATAAGTGGGTGCTAGGCGAGAATGGGGGTAGCCGACTGGGGGAAAATGGTGTAGCCGAGTGGGGAAAATGGTAATAACTGAGGGGAAAGTGGGTGCAACAGAGTGGGAAAATGGGTATAATCGCATGGGGGTTGGGACGTGACTGAGTGGGGAAATAATGGTATAACTGGGTGGGCGAGAATGGGGTAGCCGAATGGGGAAAAATGGTGTAGCCGAGTGGGGGAAAATGGTAATAACTGAGTGGGAAAGTGGGTGCAACAGAGTGGGGAAAATGGGTATAATCGCATGGGGGGGTTGGGACGTGACTGAGTGGGGGACGGGGAGACCGTTGTGCAGGGGGACCCCCCCCAACCCCCAGCCCCGTGTTTGGAGTGTTCGTAGTTGTGACAGTGAATCATACATACTGACGATCATTTTTCGTTCGCGCGTCTGTATCTCGCATACCGCACCAACCCTGCGAAATATTGACAGCATGCATGTGCGATCCGTACGCTCGTGCGCACACCTTCTCGCTATTATTTCACTGATGATATATTGTAAGCTGCGAGTATAATCACGCTGATGATGTTATTGCGCACTCCCCGTTCGCTGACGATGTTGCAGCGAATGCTGTTGTACGCGTGTAGATATTCGATATATTATGTATATGTGCGCGAGCTCTGTCGCCGATATGTATGCGCGAAACCTGTCACACACACAGTATACAAAATCTATATACAAATATATCTAGTTTGCTGCACACACACTTGTGTCCTCGTTCTTCGCCTGAGCGGAGAATACCACTGTCACGGTTGTATATCAACCTGAAAGACTACGCGGCTGCTATTGAACTGTAGCAAGCACGCAACAATATTTGGTGGGTATGAGTGCAGCGCTCTGGTGTCCAGAAGTGTCCGCTTGAGCGCAATGCTCCTCATATTACCTCAATGCCCTCACGCGTCATACGCGTTACCACCATCGGGTTGTGAACCCGAGAGCATTGGGTGAACTAACCGCATCGACTGGTCGAAATAGCCATTGATACTCGCAATCTCGCATGTTGAATTCATGCTTGAAGCGAAGACGCGTCCTCCCAGAACAGTTCGTTCTTCAAGAACTTGTCTTGCTTCGCCATCTCGATGCCATACCTGGCCTCTCGATAACAGATGTCACTCAAGGTGAGTGGAAGACAGACATTATGACTGTACATGTCATAGTCGACCGTACTGACAATACTCGACGACTGTATGTCATTATAACATATGACATGGCATGACATGATATGGTATGACATGTATGACATGTATGACACATATGTCATCGGTCATATCCCTGACAGGACGTGGGTTCACTACTTGTAGAAATGTAAATGCTTCTGAGAATACGTACGTCAAAGGGCAACGCGTGAAATGCATAGTAAATGGTGAAATCATTAGTGCTCAGATTAGTGCAGGCGATTCGATTATTGGTAAAACTATGGAATCTAAGGTTGCCGGAGCTGGTGAAGGAGTATTAATTTGGGTCAAGCCAGATTTCAATTACTTTACTTGAGAATGAGAGTATGATTGTTGCAATAATTTTCGTTTTTGATATCGTTCCATTCACGTCGGTTTGCGCTTATTTTCTTCGTGATTTTTGTAATAACTTTTCATAGTTTTTTCGCGACATTTGCAAGCATTATCCTTTTGATATTGTTGTTGATATAATTTAAACTTTGAGTTCGCACAAGTATATCTAGTATATGTAATATTCAAATCCATATATGTTACTATCTTATACACCGCCATTCTTTAAATTAATTATATACTTTTACAAAACCATTATTAAGTAAGCTTTGCACCATATTCTTCTTGCCACCATATTCTTCTTGCCACCATTTTGCTTTCGGTCGAAAGTGTAAATGATAGTAGTAAAGGCCAAGTTTAGATACATCATACATACGTTTTTCACATTCATAACATTCTTCGCATAGATTCGAACATTTGAATGAAAGATATTCATTGTTGGCATACCATTTTTCACAAATTGCTTTTCTACGACACCAACACCATTTGCCATTTAGATTAATAATACGCTTAATTGTCCACATTTTCATTTTCGATTCACAAATACTACATTCAAATAGATGTTCTTCATTGCCTTCATAATTGAATGAATGTGCATCGATACTCATAGACAGTAAGCTCTTGCAATACATTTACAAACACTTTCTTATGCTCTTCAAGTTCCAATTCATATACTTTTATCAAATATTAGTTGTTGAATATGAATCTAGGCAATAAATCGAGATATGTAGTCATTTTTCTTATATATCTTACTATCAAGTTCTTTAAGTGTGTGTTTTTTCTTTATGTGCGTAAAATCACGGGGATGCTGACTTTCCCCCCCTAGGGGGGAGCAGTGGTGCACCCTTTGTGTCACCCCTCGCCTGGATGTCACTTGCAGTGCTGTCTGCGTCACCGTGTCACAGGCTCCCGAAACACTTAGCCAGGACATCTTATTGTTTTATCTGACTTTAGTATTCCACGAGCCAGCACACCTGCTTTTTCACAGTTACAAACACAGGATATATATATTCATATTTCTCCTGTTTGATCAGGTTGTAGTCCACGCACCTTTCGTGTTGGCTTATTCGTCTCTCTGGTCCGCTTCGCTCTTTGCGACTCTACCGACATCTTTTGGCAGCAAAATCCGACATCCCGACATCAGCCGCACCGCACGCACGCAGCAGCGGCACCGACAATCCGACATCTCGACATCTTTTTTCCGACATCTTCAGCTGTTTTTATTGCACACCTTGTGTGCTTGAACTTACCGCTGGACAAGCAATATTTTATCCCTACAATGGCTTCGACCCGACGTGAAGGACTTGCCTCCGCTCTGCGCGCTGCCCGCACACATCAGAGCGGTACACCGTCAAATTCACCTTCCGGATCGCAGAGTACCCCTGCCTCGTCTCGTAGACCACGCAGGATTGTTGGGACGTCTTCATTGCGATCGAAACCGACATCAACGGTCAACGCCCCTACGGCTTTTGACTACTTCAACGACCCCGACGTTTTGAGCACCACACCTGTGGAGGAGGGGCGCGAGGATGAGTACATCGAGCAGCTCGCCTACGCGTTCCAGTATGGGAGTGACCTCATTTCATTCCTGAAGTCTACTGGCCTCAAGATGCCCACTGGCTACACTTTGGACACCACGACTGCCGACGTGGACTTCAACGCCCTCCTTTCTGGGTTGGCTCACGTGCTGTACCCCGTCTCCTACAGCGAGGCGGCCAAGCTACTCGACCTCGAGCACGATCATGACTTTTATCACGTCACCATCAACGAGATCCTCTTCAGCATCCTTCCGCACCCGCTTCGTGGCAACGCGCTGAGTGTCTATCATGAATGTGCCCGTCACCACCCTGCTGACGGCCGCTACGCTCTTCAGCGCTTACGGTACGAGGTTGAGGGTGTGCCCGACGCGGACGGCATGCGCTTATGGACCCAGATGCGGGCGGTTGTCCTCACCAAGATCGAGGACCCCGCCCCACAGCTTGCCCTAATCCGACGGTTTGGTGACCGCCACCAGAAGATCAAGCCGACGTACAACGACACCGACCGCGTGATGGACCTCTGACACATCTTGTCTGAGTCCGCCAAGCAATCACCGTACGTTGCCCCTCTGTATCTGGTGGTGTTGCGCGAGTTACGGGCGGGTGCGGTTTTCACTTTTGCCCGCCTTGCTCTCCGCATCCGCCTCGCCTTTCGGGACGAGAGCCCTCTAGCCACACTCTCGTCCTCTGCCGCTCCCGACATCCCGCCCGAGGGCTCTGGCTACCGCCCTAAAGGCGCGAACCAGAAGCCCAGCCCCTCTGCGCGTTCCCCGACTGCCATGGCTCTTCGCATGCAGAAGAGGCAGTCGTTGGCGCCCTTGGAGGGCAAATGGACATCCGACTCGCCCAACTCCATGTACCTCAAGTGGGTGGGCACAGGTTTTCCCTGCACCGTCTGCTTCCGCATGTGGAACGTCACGGACTCCCACCCCGACACCCGTGGTGCCTGCCCGTACGTGTGCATCGAGGCATCCGCGAACAACAAGCACCTTGAGGCATCGCGGGCAGCCACTGCCCGCCCGTCGCTCGATGCATCCGCCGCCGCGCTCACGGCACCGCCCCCTGCAGTGGACCCACCGGCTCCGCCTGCGGAGCAGCCTACTGCGGCAGCATTTCTCTCCGCCCGCCTCTCCCTGCCTGCACCGGGTGAGGGTGATGCGATCGACACCGTCGGCAGCGGCTCTCTGGTGGTGCACGCCACGGACGATGCCGCCTCTCCGCTGCCTGATGAGATTGAAGAGCCTGCGTGCTACGGCGCCGTCTTCCCCGACGAGGACGACACCGATTGGCCGGCATTGCGCTCTTCACCAGTGTGGTTACCCAACTCGGCCGTCACCGGCGATGTCAACGGGAAATTTCCACAACCCTAAAATTGGATTCGGGTTTGAGATGTGAGAATGTGCTAGCGCCACATCATGGAATTGCTTCTAGCTAGGTTGGAAAAGGCCTCTCTGAGTAACATTCTAACATTTCTTCTAGCCGCCTGTCCGGGTGTACCGGCTGGCCCTGCAGTGCACCTCCCGCCTTCGGGGTGAGGTGGTGTCACGGGGATGCTGACTTTCCCCCCCAGAGGGGAGCAGTGGTGCACCCTTTGTGTCACCCCTCGCCTGGATGTCACTTGCAGTGCTGTCTGTGTCACCGTGTCACAGGCTCCCGAAACACTTAGCCAGAACATCTTATTGTTTTATCTGACTTTAGTATTCCACGAGCCAGCACACCTGCTTTTTCACAGTTACAAACACAGGATATATATATTCATATTTCTCCTGTTTGATCATAAAATGACGGTGAATATGCTGCGTGGTCAAAACAAATCATTAGTGTGTGATTTACTTATCATTTACTTACATCTTCTTACATCTTCTTACTTTCCCATTTTTCATAAAAAGGGAGGTTGGGCGGTGGGCGGTGCTACTTTTCGGAAAAGTTTTTCATATGACAATATAATGTAATGATATATTTATGTGAATTCTAAAATACTTTTTGAAATTACCCAACCTCCACCTCCCACCTCCCTTTTCTACTTTTTTTTTGTTAAAAAATGATAGATATATTAATAGACTACGCCATTCCGCACACCGATTATTTTTAATATTAATTTTTCATTTTTATTGAATTTATTTTTCATTTTTTGAATTTATTTTTCATTTTTATTGAATTTACTTTTCATTTTTATCGAATTTATTTTTTCATTTTCATTAAATCTATTTTTTTAAAAAAAGGGGAGGTTGGGTGGTGGGAGGTGCTACTGTTTGAAAACTTTTTTATAATGAAAATGAAATATATTAGATTATTTATTTAATTTCTAAAATACTTTCTGAAAACGGCAACCTCCCACCTCCCACCTCCCTTTTTAAATTTTATTAAATGAAAAAAATATATGTATATATAAATATAGTAATTTAAGGCCGCGCCGTTTCTTATAGCACGCCCATATTTAACACATAAGACATATTCAAATTCCACAGTCACCGGCACCGGCGGCGGCGTAGCCGCCACTATGACACATTCTGACGTAATTCTGACATAATTCTGACATAATTCTGCCAAACCTAAACCCTAAACCCTAAATGCACGCAAAAAATAGGGGGTCACGATAGGGGGGCCTCCACGGCCGATTAAAACGGCCAAAACTGATTTTCAGACCCCCTGGCGGCCCGTACAGACCCCCGCTGACACCCCTGTCATAATTTAATATCAAATATGACAGATAGTCAAAGTTAGTCATAGCTAACCAATGATAGTTAAACATTAGAATACAGTACAGAGGTAATTTCCTCGTTAAAATTAATAACGCACCCGTGCGCCCGTCCTACAGTAATACCTCACATTTAAGGAAATGCTGGGTTAAGGAAACAGCCAGATTTTCGGGGGGGCGGAAAAATGCGAAAAAAGCTGGGCTGGAAAAAAACATTAAGAAAATGTACCCAAATAAGGAAATGAAGGCTGCCGAATCATTTCGTTAACGGAAATCGGAATGTCATATTAAGGAAACGAAGGCTAGCTGAACATCAGAAAATTCCATTATTATTAAGGAAATTGTAGCTGAATCTAAGGAAATTATAGTCGATATTTCATGAAATTCTGGAAATTTTCAATGGCAAATAAAGGCTTTTTCTGATCTATTGCTACTTTCGTCGCTAAGGACTTCGCGATTGGAGAAGGGACTACCGATTCGGAAATAGTGGCACTTGATATTGACTCGCTCCCTATTGGGATATCCATAATTGCGGGAAGGTCCTCATCCGAGTCTTCAACCAACTCAACCGTGTCACTCTGCATTGATGCATTCTCGGTCTCACCGCTGGGACTCTCATTGAGTGGCGCTTTGGCCTTGATACGCGTGATGACTATCGACTTCAAGTCGTCGTAGTCTTCCTTATTAATCATCCCACTTTGCAAGTCAGCATGCAATTCTCGCAGTTCCTGGCGACTGCTCGGATCCATGGTGAATTTAAGAGAATGCGCTGGCTGACTGCGCTTTCCAGTCCCTAAAAAGAAATGGATTTAAGAGAAGAGGCTGGCTGACGCTCGAATCGCGTTTCCTATTCGTTAGTAATTTCGGTAAGAGGCTGACGCTGGCAGGGGGGGGGGGGGTCAGAAAAATACGAAAAAGCTAGGCTGGCTCCAAATTCCTGTTTCCTTAAAGGTGAGGTATTACTGTAAGCAAGGGTCGGTATCGCGATTTTTTAAACTTATCAAATAACAATGAATAACTCTGTTTTTATCATCGAACGACAACGAAAACTTTTCTAACTTATCGGACGACACCGACAATTTTGTGAACTTATCGAACGACAACGACAATTTTGTGAACTTATCGGACGATGGCGATAGTTTTGTGAACCTATCGATCGATAATGACAAGCGAAACGAACTAATCGAGCGATATGAATAACAGATTTGCCTCCCAAATATCGTGATAACTATCGATAGTTCGATACCACACTGCCAAGACCCAAGAGCACAATAACTGCTAATGCAATTGACAGACACAAAAATAGGTGGCAAGCACAACAAGCATACACATACATAATATCACTTACTTAGTGTTGATGGATGCCATAAGAGAATGCTGAAGAGTCCCTTCCTTCACTGACTTACGCAGATCTGAGTGCATCTGCCCGCAGGCGCTAAATGTTCTCTCCACGCCTGCAGTGCTAGCAGGTGCCGCAAGGAACTGCCTCGCCATGCGCGCCATGTTCGGCAGCTCAGTGGAGTTCCCTCGCCACCACTCCAAGATATCTAAGTTCCCATCACAAGCAGGAAGGCTCAAGTACTTCTTGAATTCATCTTCAACTTCAGTGGAAGGCGCGGCGGATGCTGATGACACAAGATTGTCCTCATCGTCGTCACTATCTTCTAAAAAGCTAACTAGGTTGCTCTTCTGCTCAATATGCTCAAGGGCTGGCGAAGGGACCGCAAGAGGGGACTCAGACTCTTTAGGCATCCAGTCAGCCTCGTACGCAGAGCGTGCCAAGTGAATGATGTGAGATCTAGTCAAAGTACCTGACCGCCAGCCCTCCAACATTTTGAACTCCAAGTTTTTGTACCGCGGATCGAGGAAGGTGGAGACAGCAAAATCTTCCAGCTTGCAAGCTAGGAGATCCTTGAAGTACCTGGCACTCATCACAATTGCAACACCAAATTTAATCACACAAAGATATCTGCCGTTCTACAACCAGGTTTATGCACCGCGTGAATAGCTACAAAAACGACAATTTATCGGAGTGCGCACCTTTGTTCAATGGCCTCAAGCAGCTTTTGCCTTGCCTCTTGCACACTTATGTTCTCGATTTTCCTGACTACCTTATTGTACTTCACTTTGCTCTCGGCCTTGAGCTTGTGGATCAAACCCCCCACCACCGGCAAAACAAAACCCGAAGTTGGCGAAGAAGTGGTCTGCAAAAGGTCCACTGCCTTGGTAGTCAGGTCCAATATGTACAAGGACTCTTTGACTATGTCCCATTCATACAGGTCCATCTTATGGTCGCGGTAACGACTTCCGTCCGGATTATCCACCGATGTCGCCGCCCTTTTGGGGTGCTCCACATCGTAAAGCTGAACCGCTTCCTATGTAAGACACGCACACTATCAAAACACTCTTCTAGCAACACATACAATTATTCGTCTCAATCAGCAGTATTCATATATGTATGTATACAAGGCACACAACAAAAATACAAGGCACACAAAATCCCGGAGTTGTGATGGGTGCACACCTGATTCTCTACGAACCACTTGGCCTGATTACGCGCTCCCTTCCACCCATTGCGTGTGGCGTTATCTTGAGGTGGGGAAGTTCGTGAAAGTCCGTACTTGTCTTGGCAATCATGCAGTAGCTTTCGGCCGATCACTGAATGGTTGAAGTGCGTGGTCATACCACGCAGCTTCGTGAACGCCTCCTTCACACCGTCCGATGTCAAAAACACAAGGACGCAGAGGGCAAGCAGGTGACAGTTGCACTCATGTCCGTCGAAGCACCCCCAACCCGAAATCATGTTGGAAGCACTATCCGATGTGGTAGAGTGAACAAAGTCCGTCACAGTGTCCACTGTGACGGAAGTTTCACCGCTATCAGCACTGCCAAGCTGATCCAGGGTGTACTCACCAACCCCCATGTCTGCTAAGCTTTCCTTCGTGGAACGCTCGATCTCCAAGCCCGTGTGACGAACATCGCTAAAAGGTACCGCGGAAAGCAACTTCTCGTGAAGCACCATGCCCTTGTCGATCCAATACACCAGGATTCCGAAGATGGCAATGCCACCTTCGGACCACAAATCACCAGCGATGGAGGGCATGATACCCTCCCCCAAAAGTGCCGCAAGATGGAACTTCACCTTGTTCTTCCCCTCAACGGACAACTCCAAAATGTACTGCGTTACCAACTTGTAGGTGGGAGGGACATAGCTACCATGGAAGATGAACTCGAAGATATCACGAAGCTCGCGGTCAGATTCTCCAATGCTGAGAGGCCTTTTATTCCGAACGATCCAGAGGGCAAACTGCATACACAAACAAACATCAATACCGAAATAAATATTCTAGGAGCGAGTACCAACATAATGTCTTCGCTATGTTGACTATGATAAAATCATAGTCAGGCATAGTCAATGAAAAAGGGCTCTTCGCCCAAGCACGGCCAAGAGGCGGGGAGCCACCAACCAAGCGTATCACTCGACTCAGGTGGTCAACCTACATTCAAGCATATGCGACACAATGCCATAGTATTTGAGAGGCGCACGTCCATTTTCAATTTTCAATCATATTCACTGCCACGCAGAGGTCATGAGAAAATACCGACATAAGAAAATCTATAGAGAGTGAAGGAAGGAGGTGGGGGGGAGAGGGGAGGGGGGAGGCACCTTCTTATGCAACTCGTCACGTTTTTCGTCGGAAATAGGTGGCAACATCGCCTCTATGGTCCCAACTTTGGCGGCGTTGACGCCCCGAGTCTCCTCAGTAGTTGCAGAGTCGGCAGACTCAGCCTCGACCATCTTGCAATACAAGTCCTTGTGTATGTGCGCAAGATGAGAGCGGAGGTTGGAAGTGTTCCCACTCCACGTAGGCGAAGAATCCGGTCCACATACTTTGCAGCACAGCGCGAGGACCTTCTCGGGCTGCTCAGGACACAGACGAACTTTGTAGAATGCCCAACACGCTGCTTTGCGTTTCCCCCCCTTGCCCTCCACCCAGTTCTCGTCCAGTGTGCTGGCATCTTCATCTGTGAATTTATATACACAACGAAAGACCGGAATGCAGTGAGAACGTGGGCCGAAGACAGCGAAGTTCAAACGCAAGAAAACACAACGAAGAACGAACGAACGAACGAAGAAGCACAACGGGCGAAATGTGTAACACACGCACTTCCAGATGCACCTGAAGCACTTTGTTGTTCTGAAGGGGTCTTCCGTTTTTTGTTGGCCCTATTATTCTGCGCATCAACTCGGGATCGTTCTTCCTTGTCCTTGCGGAAAGCTGCTATCTCTTGTTCGTGTCCGGCGAGATTCTCGATGGGCTCCCATGTGTCCTCGTTATCAGTGAAACCCTCCCAACCTATGAGCCACACAGGTTTACCTTTCCTTACTGCTTCCGCTTTTATCTCACGGACGGAGAAGACAGTGTCGTCGCTGCCCGTGAGGTCGTAAGGGTTTTTCTGAGTTCGTTTCACAGGGCCTTGACCCTGCGCGAGCAGAACCACGTCGGCGTCACTGGTCTTTCTGCGCTTGGCACCTTTACCACGAGGCATCTTTACTCAACGAATTTCGAAACAGTCGGTACGTAGATTTGCGATGAATGGGATTAAAATGCTCACAGATTATATTTTTTATACGAATTCCTCGCTCGCCCCTACTTTGCTATTCCGAAGTCTGCACCAATAATATGAAGTTTTGGAATCATCTTGGGATCGATGAATAACGGTTGTTAATTGGTTGGATCGATGTGGTTTAGAATGGTACCTATCGTGATAGCTCAAGATCACGTTGATCCGTCAAAGTGGTTATCGTACTTATCGATTACTGCCATTCACATGTGTCCATTACCCTTTCTTGGGTACACATCGATGTACCCAAGGTCACCTACGCACACACGTGATGTGGGTGCTCGATACGGATCCGGTGACCATATTACTAAAATATGTTGTCCATAAGACCTCCCTTGATGTACCCAAACACTCACTTTAGGTATTTTGGGTGATTATCATGGTTAGGTGGAGCCTAATTCGGGACGCCCATTTTCAGATTTATTGTGTTTTTCGAGAGGCCAAAATCTTGGGTACATCGCTTGGGTACATCGACTTTGCTGACCTGTATGGACCCTGCGATGGCCGATCTCGACCAAACTACCGGGTTTTATAGTTTAAGTATACATCGAAGTCGATATATTATGAATGGTAGACACCACAACTTTCAAATGTATTGCCTACTCTCATGTGAGCGTATGCCTATATCAGGATCGCATGTCATAAATATTGATGCTCGCAGTGATTTTCATAGGGTTTCTTATTACACATCATTCGAGATATATCCGAGTGCACAGGGTGTGTATCGTCGTGCTTTTGCAACCTTTTTAAATACGTTCGATCGAATTATTTGCATGTATTACGCCACGAGCAAGGTAAACCCGCGAGCAAGACGCCCACTTCTTTGCGAGCTGTCGACTGTGACATGGCGTGAAACCCGCGAGGTCAATATGAACTTCGGATAGCCGGGCAGGGCAGGGACGAAATGGGGGGGGGCGCTCCTGCCAAAACTGGCCAAAGGTATCGGTAGTATGCCTAGAATATAATAAAATATGTACTTCAGACGCGAAGGAGACTGCCAAATGCACTTTGAAAACAGCTTGAAAACGAAGAGGGGAACGGAAACTGTTTAAAAAACAAATGTTTTTTTTTTTTTTTTAAGTTGGCACTTAGGACGTATTGTGGCGCTTATAGCGATATATTGGCCAATTCTCGAGACCCATGTCGCATATCAGCGGGTTGACCACCGAGTCGGGGTCCATATATGTCGTTCCCAGCTCAAATGCGAATATTCTCATCCCTTAAATATGAAGAAAAGCTTGGGTACATATCGATGTACCCAAGAGCCTTGGGTACATCGTTGTGTACCGGGGGGTAATGGACACATGAGGTGTCGATTAATCAAATAACAAAATCGCGTCGAACCTATCGAGTGACGACGACAATTCCGGTGAACCTGTCGAGCGACGACGACAGTTTTGTGAACCTGTCGAGCGACAACGACAATTCTGCGAACCTGTCGAACGACAACGACAGTTTTGCGAACTTATCGAACGATAACGATATTTACGATAAGTCGTTTGAACATATCGAACGACGACGATAACTCCGATTAATCGATTAATCGGAGTTATCGAACTATCGATACCGGGCCTTGGTCCTAAGCATCCCGTCCTAAGCGCTCGACGGTCGCGACAGCTCGCGATCCTGAATCTGACCTGCTCGTCGGTTTTCTGAATTACAGAGCTCCGCGATTTAATCGGGCATTTCCAGCATTTTTAATGCCGCGATAAATTCGGCCGCCATTCGTTTTCCCGTAAAATCTGTCATACTGAGACACATTACGTCTGTATGACACATTACGTCTGCGCTTGACACACACTCGTGTTACCAGTGAGACACTTTACGTCCAGTGAGACACTTTACGTTTGTTAATTTACAAAGCTCCGTGGTTCCTAGGGTTCCAGCTAATTCGTTCACTCCTCTTACTCGCTAATCAATATGGTTCGCGCTGGTCCCAAGCCTTGCAGAGTTCTTTCAATCGCCAAAGACGGTTGCAGGTTGACGCGCTTTAAGATTAGGAGCAATTGCTTCTTAAAGCTTCGCGACGTCAACCACAAATGCAAGCCTTGCCTTGCGTGCAAGGCAATCCGCAACAAAACCTCTCGCATTCGCGAGAGTCTATACAATGGGTTTATATCTTCCAAGGCATCGTTCAAGGAAATCATTTCCTTCTTGTATCCCGCTATTGACTTGCCCGATGGCATGGTCGAGCGTGTTTACAAGGACCTCGCATCGGGGGAGTTCGCTCCACCCGCTAATTTCTGTACCTTGACTGACGTAAAAGTCCTCACAAAGGCTCTCAAGCCTAAAGGCACGAAGGCCACTGAGATAGTGGACCCTCTTGCCTCTAGCGAAACCCTAACCAACTCGCTTCTGAAGAACATCGCTGACGCGGAAAACGTTCTTCAATTCACGTTTTCCAAATTGCCCGAGAGTACACCGAAAGGCGAAGAGCCCCAGAGCCCAGTAGAGCCCACTAGGGCGTTTTATAGGGACGTATACGGCAAGCAAAAGCAAAACTTCGTTTTCGTCGCACCCGAAAGTGCAAGTGCTGATTTCTTTTGGCCCTTTCTTTGTGACCAAGCGTGGGAGTTCTGTGCGATGCTTGGTCCCCATGACTGGCATACGCGCCACGAACATCGGCGTCTCTTCCTTGGGACCATGATGAATGGCCTCCACAACTGCTCGTTTTATGTCTTGCCCACACCAACTAACAAGGGGTCAAAGGAGAAGGCGTGGTTTGTTTGGACTTCAAGCGATCGCAAAGGCAAGGACCTCTTCTCACGGCATGGGGTGAAGGGGAACCCATACAGGGAATTCCAGCAAGATATTTGCGAGGACTATGAAGATTGCATAGTCACCTATGCCCAAAAAGAAGAGGGGAACTATTCCGATAGCGATTGAGTACTTCTACGTAGCATTCCCTTTGAAATAATACACGTGTAGATTGTACGTTACTCCCTTCTACGTAAATGTAACACACATTGTATTCTACCTTGCTTGCATTTGTTCCATCATATTGCTTCGTTCGTTGTTTGCATCTCTTAGGTACTCACTCACATTCATACCTTGTTGTTCACCTACATACAAACTAAATCCATATTTGACAAACCATATTCTTAGGTCACACATACTTATCGTAACTTTCGCATCCTACTTGCATAGTGTGCCGCGTGTTTACCAACATCATACTTACAAAGTGACATATCTCACTTATTATCTCACCTACATACGTACAAAATGCATTCACTCACCTACATACACGATATGTATTCACCCGCATATATACTCTCACCTACATATTTACAAAGTTACATATCTCACATACATATATATATATTGCCTTCGTTCACATATATTCCACATACGCATGTGCTTGCCCGCACACACACACACACACACGTAGCATCTACAACCTACATATATATTCACCCGCGCATCTACTCTCACCTACATATTTACAAAGTTACATATCTCACATACATACATACATCGCCTTGACATATATTCCACATACGCATGTGCTTGCCCGCATACAATCACACACACACACACACACACGTATCATCTACGACCTACATATATATTCACCCGCGCATCTACTCTCACCTACATATTTACAAAGTTACATATCTCACATACATACATACATCGCCTTGACATATATTCCACATACGCATGTGCTTGCCCGCACACACACACACACACACACACGTAGCATCTACAACCTACATATATATTCACCCGCGCATCTACTCTCACCTACATATTTACAAAGTTACATATCTCACATACATACATACATCGCCTTGACATATATTCCACACACGCATGTGCTTGCCCGCACACACACACACACACACGTAGCATCTACAACCTACATATATATTCACCCGCGCATATACTCTCACCTACATATTTACAAAGTTACATATCTCACATACATAGATAAATCGCCTTGACATATATTCCACATACTCATGTGCTTGCCCGCGCACACACACACACACACACGTATCATCTACATATATATTTAGATAGATAGATAGATCGTATATATATATCTATATATGTACTCCACATATATCTATCAATATATTATTCACATATTCTTCCAAGGACTAATCATATACAAATTGTTCAAAATGTAGCTCACACACAACATATCGCATGCTTGCTTGGGTTTCTTGCGAACCGTTGAACATATCTCAAAATCGTGTCCACCATGCCCCCCTTGGCATGCGCCTTGCCATAGAGGAATCTACTCAACCACGTGGTGGAAAGAATCTTCGCTTGCGGTCCACCCACTATGTGCATATCGGCGATCACTTCCTTGCGTCCATATATCCGGCCCTTCGAGAGAGAGAGGGCTTTCGCCTCGGCAATGGCGCGGTTCAACATACCTTGCAACTCAAGGTCTCGGGCATTCGGGGCATTCTTCCCTTTCTTCCCTTTGCCCGGTCGTTGCCAAGTCTCTTCCATATCCAATGAGGGCCCATCGCCAACCGTCTCCTCCGGAATCTCGGCATCTTGAACCGCGGGCAAAGGTATCTTCTTGCTCTTGCACTTCGCTTGCTCATCCCAAAATTGCTTAATATTGCCCTTTGCCAAAGCGACTCGCCTAGAAAGATACTCGTCTACTCGCATGTGCAAGTTCCCACCAAGCTCCACATTCTTCAAAACATTGTACCTTGTCTCACTCACCGCATCGGTTTGACGAGTTACCCCCGGAAAAAATAATTTCACCCATAACACCGCATACTTCCACCAAAAGCCGGTCATGTAAACACTCAATGTAGTGCTCCGCACGACATTGGGCACCCCTTCCCCATCGTTTGGCATCTTTATGGTTCCCAAATGTGGTAAGAGGGTGTAACGGAATATCAAGAAGACCTCTCCGCTCGCGCTCGTCTCATTTGCCTCCTTGAAAACCAAGCCTTCACGAAGGTCCTCAATGTCCTCCGCGGTCAACATGGACTCCACCATCAGTTTGCGGTGCTCAAAGTCCGCCATGGACGTGGCCTCACGGACGTAGTCAAACATGCGGCACCCTATAGTACCCCATTGTACCTTGTTGTGTAGCTTCACCTCGATCTCCGTCATGTCCTTCTTGCACTTGAGAGTAATAGCCCGATGGACAATGCCAAAGACACCAAACGTATAAAAGAAAGGTTTGGGAGCGGGGAATCTCACCCGCAAACTCCTTCCGAACGCGGGCATCGTAGTCATCGAATGTCTCCCCATTGTATACAAGCAATATCGGAGCCAAAAGGTTCAACCCACAATCGGAGTGACATTCCCGCGGGATGATGCAATATCCGAAAAGTTTCTTCTCCCTTGATCGATAAAACAAAAGAGATGCGGCAAGGGCACTTCCCCGCAGATCCATGCCCACATGTTCCCAAATTATAAAGGGTGGGCGAGCACGAGAGCCGGCGGCCTCTTGAGGAATCTGAGCCGTGAAATTTAAGGGGTGCTTCTTGCGGGTGGTGTCCCCATCCGATACCCTACATTCTGGGAAAACCAGAAGACGCGTCTTCTGAATGTCTTCTGAATGTCTTCTGGAACGTCTTCTGGGTCCAGAAGACATCCAGAAGACGCCCAGAAGACGTCTTCAGCGCGACTTCTAATGTCTACCATCTTCTGGTTTCCAGAAGACGGTCAGAAGATCTTCCGGGAAGACGTCCAGAAGTTATCTTCTAGACGTCTTCTGTATATCTTCTGGATCCCGGAAGACGTCTTCTTGATATCTTTTAGGCGTCTTCCGTACATCTTCCCGGAAGATCTTCTGGATGTCTTCTGAAACTCAGAAGATGGTAGACATTAGAAGACGCGTAGAAGACGTCTTCTAGATGTCTTCTGGAACCCAGAAGACGTCTAGAAGACATCTTCCGGAATTCAGAAGATGTACAGAAGTCATGCGGAAGACGTTCAGAAGATATCTTCTGAATGCCTTCTGCATGTCTAATAAATTTCAACATTCGTATACGCATTCGCGAGGAATATTTTTAATATTTTTAAATAAGCTTGCAAGAAGGATGAGTGCAAACAAGATGTATGGCATAATACACTTCTCGCCATCCTTAACAAACATATTCTCAATGTTTGATACACGACAAGAGATGATTTATTTGTGTGGAAGGCTAAGATGCTTTGGAGACTAAAATTGCTTTAACAATATTACTTTTCAATCAAGAACCTAATCATAAGGAGGGCCACACATATTATTATCCTAACTAGCTAAGTGTCTAGAACTACTTCACATTCATGTTCTAAACAACTAGTCTAATTACCTAGAAACGATGTTCATCTAACATGCACACATGGCATAGGTCTTGGACCACGCAAAAACATGGGTTTTCCACTCGCTCGTTTTTAACCGATCTGAAAAACAACGCACACCAAAATACCAACACTTAGTAGAGTGAAAACACACAATGAATACAAGCACAAATTCCTAGGAAGGGTAAGGTAAGTACCTTTACTCTTCTAGTTGTGGGCGATGGGCTGAAAATGCGCTTTTCCCACTTGCTCATTTTCAGCCAATCTGAAAAACAAAGCGCAACTCAAAACCAAAGGTTAGTAAAGCGGGAAAACACAACGCATAAAGGCAGTATTTTTTAGGTGTGACACTAGGGGATGATAGAGCAAATACCTTTACTTGTGGTGTTGAGGTTGGGCTGAAAATTTACCTTTTGGACTAGGTCATTTTCAGCCGATCTGAAAAACAAAGCGCAACGCAAAACCAAAGGTTAGTAAAGCGCAAAAATAGTACGAGACGAAATACAAGATTACCGAAGGAAAACAAAAAGGCCTAGTGGTGTGAGTTGGAATCGAACCAACATCATCTCGTCCAAAGGACGAGCGAGAACACATGTCTCGTTCACACCTCAATTAGACGCTAAGCACGCCGAAGTGCGCGTAAAAAAACCAAGGCACGAAAAGCACCCGCAATCACTATTGAAGTATTGCGTTGTGCAACGTTTTTCTGTTAGACGAACTATTTTAAAAGGACCACTTCACCCAGCAGCAGTCCGCGGAAAACGAGGCTGCGGTGGAATTGAGTTTGATGCAGGTGTAAAAGTGGTAGATGCAAATTTCACTTCAACGTTAAATAAAATTCAAACTCGAACGGTCATGTCGATGTGCGGTGCGGTGCTCGTGCTCACTCCCCTGCGCTGCGCTGGGCCTGACGATGCGATGCGATGCGATGCGATGCTACTGTAATGCTAGCTGACGATGACGCCTGACCACGACCGCGACCACACGCCAGCGCCACACCAGCGCAGCGCAGCGCTGGCAGATTTTCCGGGTTTGCTATCCGCGGTATCGTGCAGTCATCACGTCTCACGCGACTCACTGCGCGCGTGATCGACTGTTCGACCGTTGCTAGGAGGGATGGTGCTCTAAAACAAGAGCAGTTTCTTCTACCAAATTCGTCGGCCCTTTTAACTTAGTAACTTGGTACGTTTGCCCCTCTCCCGAACAAACCACTTGTTTTTTTGCACTTCTACCTACACCACACAATTATGCCCAGTATTGTGCACCTTATATGTTTTTTTGTTTTTTCGCGATTTTTAAAGCTTTTTTCAAAAAAAAAACAAAAAGACATACGGAAGACACCCCAGATATCTTCTGTGCATCTTGTTACCCTCCAGAGATGTCTTTGAGGAAGACATGTCTTCTGGAAATCTGCAACTTGTAGAAGTTCCACCGAACGTCTTAACACCCCTCTTCGGGGCGTCTTCCTCATTTTTTTGACGATCTTCTACGCGTCTTCTAATGTCTACCTAGGCCCTAGGTAGACATTAGAAGACGCGTAGAAGATCGTCAAAAAAATGAGGAAGACGCCCCTAAGAGGGGTGTTAAGACGTTCGGTGGAACTTCTACAAGTTGCAGATTTCCAGAAGACATGTCTTCCTCAAAGACATCTCTAAGACAACCGGAAGATGTACAGAAGATATCTGGGGTATCTTCCGCAAACACAGTCAAGAAGACGTCCGGAAGATGTCAAAAAAATGTCTTCCGCGTGTCTTCTGTGTGTCTTCCGCGCGTCTTCCGCGCGTCTTTCGCACCTCTTCTGGGTTCAGGAAGACATATATTCCCCGAAGATGTCCGGAAGATGTACAGAAGGTATCTGGGGTATCTTCCGCAAGCACAGTCACGAAGACGTCCGGAAGATGTCGGGAAATGTCTTCCACGTGTCTTCTAAGTGACTTCTGAACGTCTTCTGAGTGTTTGTCTTCAGGATGCCCTCCGCACTACCTTGGCCAAGTGTCCTTTGTATAGGAGATAGAATGGCAAGTAAACGTGCCGCGCATCTCCAAAAGGGGGAAGCGCCCCCAAAGACCAAAATGTCGTCCTTCAAACGAGCGATGCTCACTAAACCCCCCCCGAATCCGCGGCGGAGGTCTTCCGTCAATCCAAGCCGGAGGTCTTGAAGGGGAAGATGGCAGCGGTGCACGATTGGTTGTCTACGGTGTCGCCATCCCGCGAGCTGGACCATGAGATGACGGCATGGCTCGGGGAATCCGTCTACATTCATGAGCATTCCCCTGCAACAAGGTGCTTGCTTGTCTCCATAACCCACATGCATCTATCATGCACATTTATGCAGTTTGGAATGCATACAACCGAAGATGTGTGGAGCATCTTCTGCGCAACTTCCGGACGTCTTCCATGTGTCTTCTATGAATTCACCATCACAATGTTTTCGCGGGGCTGAAGATCATGAGGACGCGGTTCGTATTTGCGTGCCGCGTCAAAGCAACCGGCCACCTTTCGGCTTAGCCGAGCCTACTAATGTGCTTTTCTCGGTTCAAGAGTTTTTTGGCTATGTGCAAGAAATTTCAGACTTGCATGAACCGGGCTTTAAGGAGCATACGTGGGAGGACATTTTCTCCGATCCATTGGACTTGGCCGATGATCCGGGCACGGTGCACTTTCGACAACATAAGTGGCTGCTTGAGCCTCCCATTGGCGTCAACCTCCAAGGAATGGTGTTGAAGATACGGGATGCAATCGCATCGGGCGAACCATATCATCGTCCTCCGGAGCTTGTGAGTGATGGGGATAGGCGGATGAATCCGCAAAGGCTTTCACCTTCACCTCCGGCCCCGATGGATGAAGTTGTGGACATGACCTATACCGAAGTCCATGAGCCCGAGGACCCTCCCCCGGAGATGCCAACACGAAGGTGCGAACCGGTTGCCACGGCATGCCCGTATCTCCATGAAAGATGTATGCCTGCACGCTCCATCGGAAGTCGTTCCGAAGACGTTCCGAGCGTCTTCTGCGCATCTTCCGGGCTCATGGACTTCGGTAAATCTAACGTAGAGCAAAATGACAATAGCAGAATCTGAAATCAAGCATTCCAAAACTGAAATCTGAAATCCACCGTAGAGCAAAATCAGCCAAAACTGAAAATCGGAAATCTAATGTGGAGCAAAATGACACATATAAAAATCTGAAATTGGTTTGTAAAATCTGAAATCAAGCATTCAAAAAACTGAAACCTGAAATCTAACGTAGAGCAAAATCAGCCAAAATTGAAATTTGGAAAATCTAACATAGAGCAAAATGACAAATGCAAAAGTCTGAAATGGAGCATTCCAAAAACTGAAAACTGACATCCAACATAGAGCCAAATTAGCCAAAATTGAAAATCGGAAATCTAACGTAGAGCAAAATGACAAATGTAAAAAATCTGAAATCAAGCATTCCAAAAACTGAAATCAGAAAACTAACGTAGATCAAAATTAGCTGAGATTGAAAATTTGGAAATCTAACGTAGAGCAAAATGACATATGTAAAATTGCACTTTCGCATTTTCCCTTCAATTTCAACAAATGCAACAATCTTGATTATTGCTAATTAATTACAAATGGTCATCACAAATCGCAATGGTCAAATGGGGGCAAGGCCATAAGAAGATGTTGCGTCCGAACGGCACGAACACCGGACCGAAGACGCTCAAGTGTCACGAAGGCGTTGAAAATGCTACAAGCGGGCATCATGAGCGTGCTAGCGTCTTGGGATAGAGACGAGGGCTACTCGAAAAACATGCTTGAAGACTTGATCGGGCAGTTGACGGTCATAACGAGAGAGCTCACTTCGGAGCTTGTAGACTGTAAGGTACGGAAAACATCTTGAAGACATCCCGAATACGTTCCGAGTACATTCCAAACGTCTTCCTTAATTACCTTTTATTTGGTGATTTTGCAGGATGTTCCTAAGCTTCAAAATCTGGTGGATGAGTTCTTCAAGTCACTCGAGCGCGATGGCTCACCTGACCGGCTGGTCATCAACGCGCATTTGCTTTCCCACTTCCCCGACCAACTCCTCATGTATGGTCCAATACGGGGGACATGGATGTACGTGTTCGAATCATTCAACGGGAAGATTCGAAGGTGGGTGAAGAACAATGCATATCCGGTTCAGAGTGTTATGCAAGGCTTCGGGCGGTACCGGATGGTACATGTGGTGCGAGGGTTAATCTTGGTACTTCGTCGCCGGCGGGAGGCAACCACCAATCCCACCCGGCCACCCGTGCTCCGGTTCTTGACCACCGCACCGTTGAGGGCGCCGAACACCGTGGTTTTGGGAACACAAGGCAAGCGCCATGTACTCTCCCGCGCTGAAACGAAAGCGCTGGAGCTGTGGATGCATGGCAACGTGCCCCAATACCGCAAGTTGAAGGCAAAATTCGACGACTACGTCACCTACCGCAAGAGGTAAGTAAGAAATGAAACCCATAAGGTGCCTGGAAGACGTTTCATATATCTTCTAGGCATCTTCCACACGTCTTTGGTAAATACATGTCCTGACACTGTGCACGTATACATTCGCAGGGAAAACCATATGGTTCGGAGACGTATTGGCGCACATGCCGGAGGGTCTCGCCTGATGGATGTGCCGTTGCATATGCACGGTAGCGACCCCAACCAAGGTCTGGCTGGGGAGACCATTCACGGAGAATGAAGCGGCACTCGTCGAAGGGCCTCCTCGCGTGTGTCAATCTTCCGGCTCGGTCGTGGTTCGAGGAGTTTGCTATCGCACGGCAGCTCAGGACAAGACGAAGAAAACTTGTCAACGTTACTTCCGAGCCTTTTTCTCTGGAGAAACATCAAAGGCCCGAGGAAATCGAGACTGACCGGTGCGTCCGTGCATTACGTTTTGGTGAATGTGCGCAGAATATGTACCGAATGTCTTCTGCGTGTCTTCTCGACGTCTTCGGGGATTCTTACTATAGAGTATTGTGGCTCCAACTCGCAGGTACGCCATGGTAGATAGCATCTACAAGGTCGACTTGGCCGCGAAAGAGTACATTCTTGTGAAGGGAAAGTGGTTCCCTGAATTCAACCAAGCGACGACAAAACGGTTTGCCAAGCTAAACTCGAAGTACGGGCCGGACAATGCCGCAAAGGTGGTGTACACATACGACCCGGATGATCCCGAGACACCTTGGGACACTACTGATCCATTTATCCTGGCGGCTCAAATTGAGCACCAAGTTGTAATCAAGAAACATCCTGTGATGAAGACGGCGGTGGTATTTGATTTAAAGGCTGACTTTTTCGAGTGCATCGACGATGATGGTTCACGACCGAAAGGTGCAAGACGCAAGCAAGAGGCGATCATGATAATACGCCGGGCATCGTACTTAGTGGTCTGTATGTTGAATAGATGCAATCGTACATGTATGTGTAGATAGACCTATCAATTAACTTAGCCGTATATTATGTATCATAGTAACAGAGCATGATGACAACCCTGAAGTTGTTAGGAAGATACCTGGAATGTCTTCCGCATGTCTTCCGTGCGCCTTCTGAATGTCTTCTGTGATTACGCGACTAGTGTACGTGTGGTATGAAGTAGCTATGTGGCCAAATTGCATAATCATCACATATGTGTCGATAACACATGTCAGAATGTATTCTGGCCCAGAAGACATTCGGAACATCTTCCGGTATCTTCCGGGAAGACTGCCCTTTGCATGTCTTCCGGGAAGATGTCTTCCGAAATCCGGAAGACATTCCGCACATCTTCGGCACGTCTTCCCCGAAGAGTGTCTTCTGGTTTCCAGAAGACGTTCCCGTCAGAAGACGTCTTCTGGAAACCAGAAGACATCATTTCTACGAAGACGTCTATAAGACGTTCAGAAGACGTCTTCTAGACGTCTTCTGATTTTCCCAGAATGTAGGGATACGATGGCTTGCTCCTCATGATGATCATCAACAATCGCCCCCGTGCCATCCACGAACAAGGCAACTCTACCGTGTTTGTGGTAGATTGCGATCATCTCGTCACTGAAAATATCTACACTCATCGGGAACATTTGAACTCTAGCTATAAAGCGGTCCTTCGCGGGGAGGTCTTGCTCATCGGTCACCATTTTGTGTAGACTTTGAAAGACATCCGCATCTTGCCGAATGTCATCATACAAGACCTTTTGTGCGGTACGCTTGGATATGCCGATTTCCGAACGGTTCGCCGGAAGCATCATCGCCTAATAAGACTAACATCTGATTGTACGCATTGGTGGCGGTAGTGACTAGGCCTTGGGAAGCAAGGACATCTTTAATCTTCTCCAAAAGATGGGTTCGTTGCATGCCCCGCACCCGTCCATACCCTTTCATGATGTAAGCTTCGTAATGGGCACATGGAGTAACATTGACTACGGTGATGGGATAGGTAGAGGCATCCTTATCAAAGTCACGGAAGAAGCCGCCAAAGTAGCTTTTATGTGGGCACCTCGGACAAGCACACTCAAAGAAATACCACCAATCAAAGTCAATCGAAGGGCCTTTGGAGGCTACGCGGGTGCGGTGATTTGTACCCACTTTGTGCCGCTTGATGAAGTCCCTGGATGCGGCAAGGGCACATTGTTCCCCCAATATTTGAGGATTCTCGGTATGAAGGGAACGGAAAAAATCTGCACGACCACCTCTCTGCGGAGCATGAACGGGCACCCACGCCTCATTAGGCAAATCAAGAACCTTGAACACTTCTTCCACCGGGAGATGTATCACGGATTGTGGGTTGCTTGGATACTTGAAAAGTTGGCCATCGGACGAAGCTTTCTTCTCTTCCAAGCGCGGGGATGACCTCGGAGGGGCATGGTCGGTTGTCGGCTGAAGGTTGCTTAAGGGTGCCCTGGAGAAAGTGTACATAGGGGCATCGGTGGTCATGCAAAGAAGACTTGCGGCAGCATGCTTGCATGGGGACGGTCCTTCAAAGGCGCAAGTGCAACTAAACTCGTTGAAGGATGTTCCAATACTCGTGACTCTGAATTTGCAATCATAGATTGGGCCCGTTTCACTTTGGCTACGGACTTTGGTTTCACACTCGAAGGCACCTAGGGGCTCATTTAGGGTCCGATGCAACCAAGTTCACATGGTGCATAATGGCCAAATGTTTGCCCCTTCCTAAGATGTCACGAGGCAATTCCTCTTCTAAAAGTCTGAAAAACAATGTAGGAATGGAGTTCATAATGAAGGTTGAAGCTTGAATCGTGGATACACGGCAAACCCTAAAGATTTGGCTCTGCAGACGTAAAGTGTCTCAGTATAGACGTAAAGTGTCTCAGTACATACGTAAAGTGTCTCAGTGGCTGTGTGAAGCAAACCCTAAATTTGAAGGCCCCAAGAATGCAGACGTAAAGTGTCTCTCAGTCAGTGAGAGCCAAAGATCCGAGAAGAGATTGACGGAGATGCCAACTTTCCCCCCATAGGGGGGGCGCAGTGGTGCACCTTTCTGTCACCCCTCGCCTGGCTGTCACTTGCAGTGCTGTCCGTGTCACTGTGTCACAGGCTCCCGAACCCTAAAGTCTGTTCAACATTTGTTATTATCAACTTTAGACTTCACCAGCCTGACACGCCTGCCCTTTTCCGCTTCACAGTGACAGTCAATATATACACATATATCTCCTGTTCTATAAGGTTATAGCCCATGCACCTTCAGTGTTGGCTTGGTTTTTGTTCTCTGGTTCGCTTCGCGCCCTGCGACTCTACCCGACATCTATTCGACATCTTCCGACATCCCGACATCAGCGCCGGACCGCCTTACAACAGCACCGGCCGACACCGCATTGAGCCACCTCCCGACATCTATTCGACATCTACCACCGTTTTTTTGCCGCACACCCAGTGTGCTTCAATTCACCGCTGGACAAACGTTATTTTATTCCCGCAATGGCCTCTACCCGACGTGAAGGGCTTGGTTCAGCTCTGCGTGCTGCCCCGCACGCGGGGAGCCGCCACCCCGTCACATTCGCCCTCGGGATCGCAGAGTACCCCTGTTTCATCCCGTGGACGCCGTAGGATTGTAGGGACATCTTCATTGCGGTCTAAGCCGACATCAACGGTCGACGCCCCGACGGCTTTCGACTATTTCAACGACCCCGACGTGTTGGGGACCACGCCCGTGGAGGAGGGCCGCGAGGATGAGTACGTCGACCAGCTGGCTTACGCATTTCAGTACGGCAACGATTTCCTGTCCTTCCTCAAGTCCAATGGTCTCAAGATGCCCGCTGGTTTTACTCTGGACACTGCTACTGCCGACGTTGACTTCAACGCCCTGCTTTCTGGATTGGCCCACGTGCTGTATCCCGTGTCTTATCACGAGGCAACGAAGCTTCTCGACCTCGAGCACGACCACGAGTTTTACCACGTCACCGTCAACGAGATCCTCTTCAGCATTTTACCGCATCCACTTCGTGGTAACGCTCTCAACGTTTATCACGAATGTGCCCGCCACCACCCCGCCGGACGGCCGCTACGCACTGCAGCGGCTGCGTTACGAGGTCGAGGGCGTGCCCGACTCCGACGGCATGCGTTTCTGGACCCAGCTGCGGGCGGTTGTGCTCACCGAGATTGAGGACCCCGCCCCACAGCTTGCCCTGATTCGACGCCTTGGTGACCGCCACCAAAAGCTAAAGCCCAACTACAACGACTCTGACCGCGTTGCGGACCTCTGGCACGTTCTGTCCGAGTCCGCCAAGAAGTCACCGTACGTAGCCCCCCTTTACTTGGTTGTGCTACGCGAGTTGCGGGCGGGTGCCACATTCACCTTTGCCCGCCTTGCACTCCGCATCCGCCTTGCATTTCGGGACGAGAGCCCCCTCGCCACACTCTCTCCCTCGTCCGCCCCTCCCGCCGCTTCCGACATCCCGCCCGAGGGTTCCGGCTACCGCCCCAAGGGTGGCGGCCAGAAGCCCCCTCAGCACCCTCCTCGCCCCGTTGCCATGGCCCTCCGGGCGCAGAAGCAATCCATGGCGCCCTTGGAGGGCAAGTGGGTGACCGACACGCCCAACTCGCTTTACCGCACGTGGTCGGGTACCGGGTTCCCCTGCACCGTGTGCTTCCGGCTCTGGCACGTCACGGACGCTCATCCCGACACGCATGGTGCGTGTCCCTGGGTGTGCATCGAGGCCTTCGCCAACGACAGGCACTTGGAGATGTCCAAGCCGGCCGCTTCCCGCCCGTCCCTCGACGCGTCCGCTGCTGTGATGTCGTTGCCACCGCCCGCAGTGGACGCGCCTGCCCCACCTGTTGAGGGCCAGACGGCTGCGGCATTCCACTCCGTGCGGCTTACTGAGCTCGCACCTGGTGGTGGCGACGCAATCGACCCCGTCGGCACCGACGCTCTGGTGGTGCCTGCGAAGGATGCGGAAACCTCCCCGCCGCCCGATGAACCTGAAGAGCCTGCCTGCTTCGGAGCCGCATTTGACGATGAGGACGACACCGACTGGCCGGCCCTCCGCTCTTCGCCGATTTGGTTGCCCAAGTCCTCCGCTGTCACCGGCGATGTGCATGGCGACTTCCCAAAACCCTGAGTATCGGGCTAGAGATGTGAATGCAACTAGCGCCACAACATGGAATTGCTTCTAGCTAGGTTGAAAAAGGCCTCTTTGAGTTGACATTTGACATTTCTTTTAGCCGCCTGTCCGGGTGTACCGGCTGGCCCTGCAGTGCACCTCCCGCCTTCGGGGTGAGGTGGTGTGACGGAGATGCCAACTTTCCCCCCATAGGGGGGGAGCAGTGGTGCACCTTTCTGTCACCCCTCGCCTGGCTGTCACTTGCCGTGCTGTCCGTGTCACTGTGTCACAGGCTCCCGAACCCTAAAGTCTGTTCAACATTTGTTATTATCAACTTTAGACTTCACCAGCCTGACACGCTTGCCCTTTTCCGCTTCACAGTGACAGTCAATATATACACATATATCTCCTGTTCTATAAGAGATCCCCAATAATACAGACGTAAAGTGTCTCTCTATCAGTGAGAGTCAAAGATCCGAGAAGAGATCCCCAAGAATACAATACAGACGTAAAGTGTCTCTCTGTCAGTCTAGCAGCCGTCAACCGTAAAAATGAGGAATGTGGGAGTATGAGTCCCACTTTGTAAGTCAGTTTGACTGACAATGAGGTATGACAGATTTTACGGAAAAATAAAAACGAATGGCGGCCGAATTTATCGCGGCATTAAAAATGCTTGAAATGCCCGATTAAATCGCAGAGCTCTGTAATTCAGAAAACCGACGAGCAGGTCAGATTCAGGATCGCGAGCTGTCGCGACCGTCGAGCGCTTAGGACGGGATGCTTAGGACGGGCGCACGGGTGCATTATTTAAAATTACGGGTTATTGTACTTACTTACTTACTTAAGCAAAGCGCGAATCCCAACGGGCGACACAGACGAACCTCCGATCTTACGATCGCCAGACGCTAACGATGACAGTGCCACGATGCAGTCGCGTACATTCACCGCGACGCCACCCACGCGTTATGGCATGGCATGTTGGGACGCAAAAAGCGAAGCACTGTCTCGTACATGATCCTACGGTCAGATGGCCTAGTGGAGATCTTTTTTTGAGATCGATCCGCCTAGTATAGTATGCCATGATCTCGAAAGGGATGTCATGTTTATACAGTACTGTACGTGATCACCCCCAGCCTCAGCGAACCTTTCAATTGGCCCCAATCGTTCGTATAAACGTCTACATCTCCTCGTCAGCGTATACGTTCCGCTGGTCGATGTTAAATTGCTCAGATGAAGATTTCCTCGCGGCTAAGGATATAGAGTGGGGTACGGCACCCCGGAAAACTGGTCTCGGAATTGGATTTGGACCATTGGATCGACCGCTACGAGCGTTGACCGTTCCGTTGACTTTTACTATTTAGACCTAATTTTTCCAGCAAATTGATGATTCCTGCGCAGGCATCTGTGGAAGAAGTCTTCACTCACTGAGAGCATATATGAGCTAGGGATATATATCCCTTACATATATATGCTCCCAGTGCGTATGGAGGTTGAGTTTAGCGCGATTCGGGTGTGATCCCGTACTTCCGGCTCAAGGAATAGTACGGGTTCACACATTGAGTCATGCAATTTTGCTAAGAAAGTGGGTGCGACGTACACAAGTTGCGCAGTATCAATTTCTTGAAGGTGCTGCAACTTAACGTACGTTCGTATGCCTTGCCATCTATGCGGATGGTTGCCGATACCGGCTTGTGCCCGCTTTGAGCACAAGCCGGGATCGTCGCGTTCACGCACGTAGACACCGTGCGGGCTCATCTTATGATAAATTTTACCTTAAAACAGACCCCAAGGAACAATAAACCGAGGGCAATCAAGGGCAATCAAACGCCTAAGACCGATGAAAAATTTTCAGGGAGGAGCCTCAAAACCGGAAAACCCCTCTTGGAAAATCGCGTTCAGATCTTCACGTAGCGAACCTCAGAGTTTCCAGGCACGCACAAACCTCATGTTCGCATGTTCAGGAACATGTTCTAATATACAAAAATGTTCAAGATAGAATAACATATCCGTGATATATCCTTGAAAAAGGTGCTGAACAGCACCGTTCAAGCAAGTTTGCAGAGCGCTTCTGGAGCTGCGCAAGGTTTTCAGGCCTAAATCTGAGTTTCGAGATCGCGAATTTCATCGCGTTCGATCGGAAAACCCGACCAACGGAATGTATACAG
>LGRX02011097.1:0-13474 GCA_001247695.2 Cymbomonas tetramitiformis
CCATGTTGCCCATGTTGCCCATGTTGCCCATGCCCTGCTGCATCCCCATGTTGCCCATATCTCCCATCTCCATGCCACTCATATTGCCCATGCCACCCATGCCATGTGCCATTCCCGCTTGTGCCTGCATACCCATCATCCCAGGCTGCATCCCCATACCCATCCCAGGCTGCATCCCCATACCCATGTTGGGGTGCATCCCCATACCCACTTTGGGCTGCATCCCCCATACCCATCCCGGGCTGCATCCCCATACCCATCCGGGCTGCATCCCCATATGCTACCCATCTGCATCCCCATACCCATCCCAGGCTGCATCCCCATACCCATCCCAGGCTGCATCCCCATACCCTGCTGCATGCCCATACCCTGCTGCATGCCCATGGCTGGTACTGCACCCTGCGTGCCGTTGCCATTTCCCATGCCCATGCTTCCTTGCATCATCTGCAGGCAGTCCGCGCCAGCCCCCTCTCTTCAGGCACCGGGCCGCACGGCATGTGGCCAAATCCGCAAGGCCTCGTGTACAACAAGGACCAGGAGATCATGTAGCCACTGGCAAGTCATCAGCGCGGTAGCGCCGCCGCGGATGAGGAGAGGGACCAAGGAATTCACAATGAAGCTGTGTCTGACAAGGCTTGATAAGAAGCGTGCCATGAAGCGGATGGATCGAGTGAAGCGAGCAATAATGATGGCATGCAGCTCGCAACAACAGGCCCTCCTGGGCTAGTGTCCCTCTCAGGCTGCTTCTGTTGCATTTGGCGCGGGTGCTGGCGCAGTAGAGTGGAGGTGAGCTGGCGCCAAGCTGCCGCCGTGGCATTGGGGGAAGGGGAAATCGCTTGTTCCTGCTGAAGCTGGCTGCTGCTTCTTTGGGCCATGGGGGGAGAGTGCGCGCTTCACGGCCGCCGCGAAGGTGACGGCGGGAAGATGGACGAATGAAATAGTTCCGAGCATGAGATGTAGAGCATGCATGGCACTGCGGACAAGTGTGTTCGGAGCCCGCATGCTGCTTCTCTCATTCCACGCTGGCCACTCTGATCTGTGCATCGACAATATTGAGCGCAGGCACACCGCGGCGTTCGCACCTCAGACTGCCTTCTCATATCAGGATAATCTCTTTCATACTCAAAGCTCTCCTCACCTGATACACGACAGCCAAATCATAAACATGCGATTGTTTGCGATTGCTACGCTCGACACGTGTGTTACGTCACGGGCAGGTTCCCTGGGAGAAGCAAGACAAAGTTTGACATTTGCACACGTGGCATATCATGAGGAGGTTCTCCGTGAGGGCCCAAGGGTCTCTGCCGGCTTACCTCTTTGACCGTCATTATGGCCTTTCCCTCCGCCCTTGCCTCCACCTTTGCCTCCACCCTTGCCTCCACCTTTGCCTCCGCCTTTGCCGTCTGCACTTCCTTTGCCTCCGCCTTTGCCGTCTGCACTTCCTCTGCCTCCGCCTTTGCCCCCTGCCTTCCCGCCGCCCTTGCCTCCTTTGGAAGATGGCGCCTGGTTGCTGCCAGGTCCTGTGTCCTCTCCTCCGTGCTCTCTCCTTCTGCTCCCGCCACCAGCCCCCACACCAAAGCCCCTCATCAAAGAGTTCCCAGCTGCGTGGCTGCAGCTTTTCATCAGCGCGCTCCCCTTCCGTTTCCTTCGCACTCCATTCCTTGTGAACATGTTCTGGCACTTCGCTTCCCTCTCAACCTCCCACAACACGGCCCCACCTTCCAACACATGGGCATGGCACAGCGCTGTGGGAGCCTAGGCCTCTCACAGTTTCTCCTTCCTTGCTTGCTTCGCAGCCTGCTCCTTCTCATCATCGGAAAACTCGTCATCTTCCACTTCCTCGTCGTTTGCTCCGGATTGATCGTAGCCCTTGACGTAGCATGATTTCACCGCCACAATGCTGGCGCTGCCCACCTCAAAGAACACCTCCTGCCCAACCACGAGCTCCTCTGCCACGAGGGTGGTAGCCGGGGGGAAGGAGGAGGGGGAAATGATTCAGTTGGTGCATCAAATTGTCTTCCTATTCACACCACGACTTTCCCGCCTCCTGCATCGCCGCGGCAACCATAGGCATCCGAACAACCACACTCCTCGCCTCGTCTTGCCGCAGGATTCATCTTACATTGCAACGAATCATCACTGGCAGCTGATCTGACCTGCACACACGCCCTTGCAGATGGCAAGAGGAGATTGGTGGGCAAATACACCTCGCTAGGAGAGCCGGGCTGTCCCGCGGAGAGATCCTCACCTTTGGGACACTCCTGGCACATGCGGATGTTATAAAGGGGTGTGGTCACGGGCCCAAACACCTCGTCGATCTGTGCCACTCCGCCACCACACAAAAAAGGTGCAGCAAGAGTCAACACACGCACCCAACGCGACAGCCGGGCGATCCCGATTGGCAAAAGATCCAAGCGTACTGTTTTGATACTTTGGGGCAGCTAACAGGAAGCTTCAACCAAGAGTTTTCAAGCGAATGAGTTCACAGCAGAGATCGCATCTGAAAAGACAGTGGACCCCCTCACACGCGGCCCACACCAGGAGAACCCCGTGATTCCGCCTGTTGCGAATGGGGCTCGGCACTGGTGCGCACCAACACGCGGAAGCGCCACCAGGAAGCCTCGACTGATTGGCCAGAACATTGTACATAGCTAGGGATAAAGAGAAAGACCCGTCCCAGCGCCGCAGAATATACCTTTCCAAGGGGCATTTTTGTGGAGAGGCACATGACTGTCCCTTCATCCAGCACGCGGTCGGACGCAGTCGGGTTGCCCTGTCAAACAAATGACACCCGCTTGCAAATTCGCCCAAGTCCACTTCCACAATAACAAACAACATACTTTTCTGTGCAAAATCTAGCCGTCAGACGTGCTGAGTTCAAGGAGAGGGTCAGGAGGATCCGCATAGGGATAGCTACCGGAATTCGTGGGGGTTACCTGCACGATGATACACCCAGCAGGGTTTAAGGACACGATGGACAATATTACTCCTGCCTGCTCAATCTTCGCGTCCTCTGCCAACTTGGCCAAGGAGTCCACCGGCCGCGCGTCCTGCACGGCACCAGCGCCCATTTTCAAGACTCAGGGACTCTACAAGCTAAGCGCCCTGCCGATCACCGCGGCCAGGGAGGAGCGCGCGAGGAGATGGTGGCAGCGCGCACAAGTCAGTTGCAAAAGTTAGCACAGTAGTTCAAACGTAGAGCAACGTCGGGTTGGGCAGAGAACTTGACTCACGATAATCTCGTTCTTGGTGCGCGGGGGGTCAAGGAGCACCTCCTCGTCACTGTCATCTCCCTTGCTGCCCAGGCGAAACAAAGGGCCAAGAAGAAGGTCACATTTCATGGACTAAAAGCGCCCTTGACGATCTCACCATTCAGGCTGTGGACACTTCGATTCACAGGCTGAGAACGAGCTTGCAGTTCTGTACATCTGTACCACGGTCGCATGATATTGATAATGATTAGGAAGTATCTTTACGGCAGAATTAGACACTCAAACAGCCGTCTCATATAAGCACCTCGCCCCTCCTTTCACCCATAACTTCAACTTTGCAGGTGCCAGCGCTGTGAAACACTGCACTCCACCCTGCACTTCGACCCGCAGGTTCCAGCGCTGTAAACCCTGCACTCCGACCCTGCACCTTGACCCGGCAGATGCCAGCGCTATGATCACTACTTCTGCCTACGGCGCGAGGTGAAGAATTCACCGAGGGACCGAGCCAAAAGCACTGACACGTGGAAGGAGGTAGACGCCTATATGCGAGCCAAAAGCACTGACGTGATATGGACAAGGGGACACAGCAGAAAAACCCTGCGCAGTCGGCAGGTATGTAGGCGACTTCGGATATTTGGGACGATGGTGTAAACTTCGCCGAGGAAGAAAGCACTCGCCGTTCAAGAGCCGCCAAGATCCCCAAGAGTAGTTTTTCTCACGCTCGCCGAGAAATAGCACGTAACTCATTGCTGTCCGGCAGAGTGGAGGGACCCAGGCACCTGAGAAGCTTAGCAAGGGACTTGGCGTTGACTTCCATAAGCTCCCCGTCTACCTCCTCCTCTTCTGAAGACACGTATGGGCTGGAGTCCTGGCACAGGAGGAGATTGAAAGCAGACAACACAACGTGAGTAATTGTGTAGATATTGGACACAGTGCCCAGTCGGTTTGTGAACACAGTAAAGCACCGTAAGCACTGAAATGGAGTTCTCATTCTCAGTAAAACGACATTCTTCTGACAGCGCCGATCACTTGCGTCTATTACAAAGAGTCCCGGGGCAAACAGACCTCTTCGACCTCATTATCCTCATCTTCTTCACTTGAATCCTCTTCCTCTTCACTGGATTCTTCTTCGCTGCTCTCATCTTGTTCATCTTCCGCAACTCCGTCGACGCGTGCCTCGCCGATCTGACCAGCAGAACTGACGTCTTGAGGATCGACATCTCCAAGACCCGTTACACCTGCAAAAGAAGAAAATCAGCAACTCCCACAACTCCCACCGTGCTGACAATTCAAAGTTTTACACCGACGGTACACGTAATTGAACTTGCACAAGTTACTTGATGCTGTTGCACATGGCGGCCCTGTGGCGTCACCAGCAGTGGCTGAAGATTTCGTGACTGCTCGTGCCGAGCTTTGCACATCTGCGTCAGACACACCTTGAACCTGCGAGTTAGTTCCGCTCGCAGCCACCACATCCGTATCCAGTCTCGACGTTGTATCCATAGTATCCACGACGTGATCAACTTCAGTGTCTTGGACCTCCATTTCAAGAGCTGGAAGGCTGCTTCCGAACGTTACTTTTTGCTCCTCTGCATTTGTTTCGACGCATGCGTCACCGATCTGACCAGCAGCAGCGACGTCTTGGGGATCGCCATCACCAACAACAATAACGCCTGCAAAAGCAGACTTCCAGCCAATCACACAACCGACTTCGATCGCACCAATATTTCATCTTATATCTTATCATCCAAGATACCTGATACGGTTGAACACGCAACAGCTTCAGGTACTGCAGCGTCGCCAGCAACTGGGAACTGTTGGGGGGCCATGCTGTGTAAGTCTGCACCAGAGGCACTTTGAACCTCTGAATCGGCTGGAGTATCTTTCGCAGCGACAATGTCCGTTTGCAAATTGCACGTGGTATCCATACCACTTATGAAGTATGGTTCACCTGTGTCAGTGTAACTGCAGGAGTAGAACTCTACTGAAAGATCGGTCAGGCGGGGGCTGCCACAGGAATTTATGTTTCAAGTTTTTTGATTTTGGGGTTTTTACGTTTTTTTTATAATAATTACTTTTTTTTAATAAAATATAATAAAAATATAATAAAACGGATTTTTAAATACGGATATTTCCATTGACCGGTATCGTATGACCGCCAGTTGCACCCGGGACCCGCACCCAAAGTCACTCTCGGGTGTCAAGAAAAAAGTCACTCTGCAGAGTGACAAACTTTTTCTCTCTCGGCGGCGGTCCCAAAAATCCGAGAGGAAAAAAAGCTCCACCCGGGACTCGCACCCAAAGTCACTCTCGAGTGTCTCACGGGGAAGCTGATTTCCCCCCCACTGTATGGGGGCCTGCTTCTCCCTGTTTCACCCCTCGCCGTGTGTGTGACATGTGACACCCATAGCCGTGACACCGATCCGTGACCTGCTAGTTAGCCTCCGTTATTGCCAACTCTTCAGTTTTATGTTATCACCGTTCCGAGCACCCGGCCCTGCGTGTTTTCTGTGTTTCACGGTCTATATATTTACCCGTTACAAATATATAGTCAGATCATCCTTTCTATAAGGTTATCGGTCCCGTACCGCGCTAGTGGTGCTCACTGCATTCAGCTCGCTTCGGCCTCATCGCCGATTCTAGACCGTTCTTATCCGTCAACTGAGTGGGCTCGACATCTCCGTTACCGTCTTTGCCCGTTCAAGTGCTCCGCCTACCGTTTGTGATTGGTGGTTTACTTTTCCGTTCTTATCCGTTCTTATCCGTTCTTATCCGTTACAACTTTTGTCGAAATTCTGGCATCCTACTTCGTTCCGGGCGCATGTCACAACAACGTCAAAACGTCCTTGCAGAGGCTCTACGCACTGCAAGTGGCGCCTCATCTGCGCAGTCCTCACCGTCATCCAACGCCAATTCACCAGGCACATCGCGTCCGAGGAGGATCGTGACCACCGCCTCCTTGCGTTCGCGGCCATCGTCATTACGGCCATCGCCGACTGCTTTCACGTTCTTCAACGACCCGTCAGTACTTTCCTCCACTCCAGTGGAGGAGGGGAGGGAAAATGAGTACTTGGAGCAGCTATCGTACGCCTTCAGCCCTTCACTTATTCCACCGACATCGTCACCATTTTGCGCACTGGAGGGTACAACCCTAAAAACGGTTTCACGCTCTGTCGCGATTATGAACAACGATGTGTCGTGGCGGGTGGCGTGGTGGCACGGCTGCTGAGGTGTCAGGTGTGCGGGGTGGCGGTGTCTGGGCGCGCGTGTTGTTTGCGGGGGAAATTTTTTAGATATATAATGGAAAGTGGAAGGTTCAGATTTATCCGCAGAATCTTTGAAAAGGCCCTATTCTGGGAATTTCGAAAGTGCACAGGGTTGTATGTGCATCCCCAAAGGCCCTGACGGGCAACCTGACGAAAAGGTGCCTGGTCAGTGGGGAATCCTCAAGGGAAAAGCAAGAAGGAACGGCTCAAGCTCGAGAACTTCGCAGCGAAGGCCGAGTGGACTGGTGGGCTCGACTTTAAAAGGGAGGCCAAGGTCCAGCGGCCAGCAGAGACCAAATTCACAGCTCGCTCGGGCTGGTTGAAAAGGTTGAATTCCGCCCCCGAGCCGGGCCAACCAGCCCGAGTGGGAATGCCCAAAGCAGGCAACAGCAGTCGGCACTGAAGTCACAGGGGTCGGCTCAGGCCACGTCAGCAAAAGTACCCAGTCGGACGATATTTGAGAATTCATGGTGTCCAGGCAGAGGTCGAGTGTAGTGAATCCACTCGGCAGTCATACAGCCAGAAAGCGCGTGAATGCACACTTGAAAAAAGCAAAACGGGGCCCGGAAAGAGGAAAGGTCGTCTCTTTGACGTCTGAAAAGTCGCCAAAGGTGTTGAGTTGGGACGTCGTCGAAAGTAGCCGAGCTTAGCCGAGCGTGCCGACTTTCCATATTTGTGCTGAATTCGGGCTATTTGAAAAGGAAAGTTGCCGGTTGTCTCGGCGTCACCGTGCACCTTCTCAACACTCTCAGGATGGGAATTCACGGGAGTGCGAACTATCGCGCCTCACCTGAGAATTCCCTCGGGAATTTGGTAAAGAAAAGTGATCGTAAACGACGAAGACGATGTCTTCGTGCGAACATGGAGAAGGAAGCAGCAGCGGCGTTAGTGAATGAAGTTAACGCTGAGCTGCGGCACGCACACATACCGCAAACGCACGCACGTACGCATGAATTCAAGATACACTTTTGCGCGCCTGTTTATTGCTGTGAAGTGAATTCAAAGGTGTTCCGGGCTCCTCGTGGGCATAGCGAGTTCCTGCACGACTGCCCGTTCCTTGCGAGAAAACACGGAAAGCTTTCACATATCACACGGTGCCTCGGGCTTACCTCGTCTGCGTAGAGCTGCGGCCTTTAGCGCTGCGAATTCGCCTTCGGTTACGCGAGTGTGAATCTACGCCTAAGCGGTATAGCAGCGCCAGCGAGGTTGCGAATTCGGGGTCGCTGAATCTACGCTATGCGTTACGTACGGAGCGGGTATCGGACAAGCTGTCCCTGACTGATTCAAACGGGCGCTGGGTGCGTGAGGATTTGCAAGGTCGCTGTGAATTCAGCGAGGAAAAATATATTCAATACAAATTTACGCACGGCCAAGATGATTTTGAAAGGTTCAGGTTTATCCGCAGAATGTTTGAAAATCGTCTCTATTCTTCTTAAGAGGCTGGTTTCCTACAGCTGCAGTGAGGCATTTCGTGGCCTTTCGGTTCGCGATGTTTCGCCTTCTCCAATCAGCGATCTGTTCCCACATTTGAACTGTCGCCAACTGCTACATCCCGTTGGTGACTCTTGAGATACCACATTCTGAAGCTAGCTGCTGTTGTGACGCGATGTCATATGTGGTGCGTCAGTGTCGAGTCGTCGTGAACTCTCGCGCTTGGGGCGCAGCGCAGCGCTTCGCGTCGTTCTCGTCGGCGTTGCTGGTGCCAACTGTGAACCGGTGCGGCGAGCCGGAGATTTTGTCCACGTGGCGCGGCTGAGATGCTACGGTGCCTGTGATATTTCTTGATCTTCACGAGGCCGTGGATGGGCTCAGCCTGGTCCGGCGGACGTCATGTGACACCCGGTGAAGTGTCATCCAGTTCGCGAGGGCGTGAGCGCTTCTGAGAGAAAGCATTTTGTAAAACAGGAGCTGGGTCCGAGCGAACATAACTCGGGTTTGGAGTTGCCGTCGTACGCGATGACGTGGCTGTCGTGCTGCTAAATAACTGACCGTGACGTTTTGGGTTAATGTAACGGCTGATACGCCATGTGGCTGCTGTGCAGGGGTGCCGTTGTCGTGACGAGTCGTATTGTAGTGCTTTCACTACGAAGAATCGAACCCTTACTTTCGGTTACTGTCGCTTACTTTTGGTTATAGACGGTTATCGTTTGGTTACTTTTCGCTTATAAATGCCCACAGTGAATATATAAAAGATGGTAGTTGATTATTGGCTCAGAGAGTTATACGGCGGATATAAGTAAGGAAAAGTAACCAAAAGTAGGTGGGAGGAAGCTTCCTACATGTTACGTGGGTCATATATGCCAGGGATGCGAACCTATAGAAACTAAGTAAAAGTAAGGATTCTATATGAAAGGAGGCTTGTGATTGGTTCTAAAGGTAAGGATACGCACACGTGTAAGCACGGGGTACAAGGTGTGATTTATAATTATTCCACATGCACACATGGGATTGGTTCGAAGTTTAAGCAACTGTCCACGTGTGGACACGACGATGCAGCCAAGTGTATAAAGATATTTACAAATGCTACGATGTCATTGGTCCGAGACTCAATGAGAGTCACTAGCCAGGGAGGTGGGTCCACGACTATATTACTGTATGTACATATATACATATATTGGCGGTTTCCATCACTACGCACGGACTAGATAGGGGCATCTGACAGCCCACTTGTTTGCCTGCATGGTGTCGCTGATGATATGGATACATACAAGTAAGGCCACGATAAGTTGGCCTCCCAGTCGAGTGATGGCATTGGCAGAGCATTTCCCTTGCCACAAGTAATGATGGCGTCATATCGCGCTTCAGTAGCTGCCAGTACGTACCTCGCGCAGCAGGTGCACCACATGGTAGTGGTTACCATTGCCATCGGTCGGTTCAAAAAACAACGCCTTCGGCCCGATGTACGTGCAAGACAAAATCAGTTCCACGGAATCATGCTTGTCGACGACTGTGATCCCCTGCTTCTTGTAATATGCGTCTTCCACCTCTCGGTAGGCCAGCATCCTGGCCAGGTGACATATGGGTACTTGGCTGGGGTCGGTGACCAGGTAATAGGCCATAACCTTGGCGTATGGGCGCCCAAAAGGCGCCTCCACCCCCGTGGGAAGGTCTCCCGACCCATGGTCCAAGATGGACACGTGGTACGACACCCGTTTCACCGCTCGTGTGTACATGCACACTAAGAAGGATTTGTGTTAAAAACTGTTAATGATGTGTTAAAAAATGTTAATCGAGTGTTAAATAGTGTTAATGTGGAAACTGGGTGTTAATCAAGTGTTAATACGCGAAAATTTTCATAATGGGCTATATTATAGGCGGAAAAGTGTTAATGAGGTGTGAAGAAAGTGTTAACCGTTGGCGAGAGAGTGTTAATGGTGATAGGAACAGTGAAATGTATATATGTAATAGACGGAGTCGGATATATATATATATGTCACAGAAACCTAGAACAAAGCTGTCAGGCAGGCGCTTCGGGTTTCACAGTGCGAAGATAGTTGAATAATATACGGGAGGTGTTTTATACCCTGATCTGAGCAGGACCGTGCCAGGCAAGACGGCACCGCGGGTCGAGGGGTGACACAGGCGGACAGGACTGCCACCCCCTTACAGTGGGGGGGCTAAAGTCACTGTTCCCATGACACCACCTCACCCCGAAGAGGTGAGGTGCCAAGGCAGTACCCAACCCTAAACCCTAGAGATACAAATGTTATAAGTCCAGGGGACATTAAGGTCCAGCTAACGAGAATGCCAAGCAGCTGACTTACAACAGTGGCTCTACGCAGGATTGAAGGGCAGGGGTCCCGATGCTCTAAGGGGTCACTGCCGGTGCATCGGACGGCGTCACGTCGGTGATCGACACCGCCGCAGCCGTGCTGCCGGAGAAAGACGGAAGCCACACAGGCGACGAGCGGAACGCCGGCCAGTCCTCCTCCTCGTCGTCATCGTGGACGGCATGGAAAGCTGGCGGCGTCGCATCAGGCAGTTCTTCGTCGGATTGTTCATCGCAGAGGCCAACGCCCGAGAATCGGACGGTCATGGCTGCCGCACCCGGCTGAGTGGAGTCGTCCAGCGGCGGGGGCTCCAATGCTTGCAAAGAGTTGGCACGGGCTGTCGGCGGTGGCGCAGGCGGCCACGCCGACATCGGAGGAGGAGGGGCCGCCGTGGGGGCGGTCGCCGGCGCCCGCCCCGGAGCGAAGGATGCCGAACAGGAGTAGGGGCACACGCCCTCGGTGTCAAGGTGGCCCGTGGTCACCGCCCACAGGCGGAAGCATGTGACACAAACGAGCCCGGTGCCCTCCCACTGCAGGTAGCGGGCATTGCGCACGGGTTTCCACTCACCGACGGGGGGCGCCAATTTCTTCCAGCCGAGGGCATGCATGGAGCCGACGGTGGGCTTGCCACCGCCACCACTGCCGCCACCGCCCCTGCCACCACCGCCACCAGCACCACCGCGCCCAGCACCACCAGATGTCGGAGGGGAAGGCGCGCGGAGAGGCGGGCCAAGGCGAACTCGTCACGGAACACCTTGGCGATGCGTAAGGTGAGGGCGGCGAAGGTGAAGGGGACGTTGGCCCCAAGGTCGCGTAACACCACCAGGTAAAGTGGTGCGACGTGGGGGGAGACGGCAGCAGAAGTACGAAGGACGCTGTAGAGGTCCGCGACCATGTCAAGGTATGGTTTGCCGGAGGTCAACATTAGCATAAAAATTTGAAAAAATTTTATTTGATAAATAGGTTGGCTGAACCTATCTGAACATATTATGCGCTTCGGGGAGTCAAGTGGTTAAGGCATGAAGAAGTTATGGTCGATACCGTTCCGCGATCTCCCATACTTAACCATACTTAAGCACCAACTAAAAACACATATATCTACACAGTCTGGGTGTGATCCCATGCGTGCAGAGCTGGCGCGGGTAAACTAGAGGGTGCGCATGCGCATGACGTGCGTGAGCCGGACGCCCACCAACCCGACCTTGTCTACAACTTCACACCCCCCACCAACTGAACGGCCACACGACAAACGACTCTCCCTCCCAGGACCTCACATCATACGCCCCTCCCACGAGCTGCGTACACATCAGGCCGGGTGTAATCCCGTGCGTGCAGAGCTGGCGCGGGTACACTAGAGGCTGCGCATGCGCATGACGTGCGTGAGCCGACCGCCCACCGACCCGACCTTGTCTACAACTCTACACCCCCCTCCAACTGACGACGGCCACACGACAAACGGCTCTCCCTCCCATGACCTCACATCATCCGCCCCTCCCACGAGCTGCGTACACAGGCTGGGTGTGATCCCATGCGTGCAGAGCTGGCGCGGGTACACTAGAGGGTGCGCATGCGCATGACGTGCGTGAGCCAAACGCCCACCAACCCGACCTTGTCTACAACTCTACACCCCCTCCAACTGACGACGGCCACACGACAAACGACTCTCCCTCCCATGACCTCACATCATCCGCCCCTCCCACGAGCTGCGTACACAGGCTGGGTGTGATCCCATGCGTGCAGAGCTGGCGCGGGTACACTAGAGGCTGCGCATGCGCATGACGTGCGTGAGCCGGACGCCCACCAACCCGACCTTGTCTACAACTCCACAACCCCATCCAACTGAACGGCCACACGACAAACGACTCCACCTCCCAGGACCTCACATCATCCGCCCCTCCCACGAGCTGCGTACACAGGCCGGGTGTAATCCCGTGCGTGCAGAGCTGGCGCGGGTAAACTAGAGGCTGCGCATGCGCATCACGTGCGTGAGCCGACCGCCCACCAACCCGACCTTGTCCACAACTCTACACCCCCCTCCAACTGACGACGGCCACACGACAAACGACTCTCCCTCCCATGACCTCACATCATCCGCCCCTCCCACGAGCTGCGTACACAAGCTGGGTGTGATCCCATGCGTGCATAGCTGGCGCGGGTAAACTAGAGGGTGCGCATGCGCATGACGTGCGTGAGCCGAACGCCCACCAACCCGACCTTGCCTACAACTCTACACCCCCCTCCAACTGGACGGCCACACGACAAACGCCTCTCCCTCCCATGACCTCACATCATCCGCCCCTCCCACGAGCTGCGTACACAGGCTGGGTGTGATCCCATGCGTGCAGAGCTGGCGCGGGTACACTAGAGGGTGCGCCTACGCATGACGTGCGTGAGCCGAACGCCCACCAACCCGACCTTGTCTACAACTAGACACTCCCCTTCAACTGACGACGGCCACACGACAAACGACTCACCCTCCCATGACCTCACATCATCCGCCCCTCCCACGAGCTGCGTACACAGGCTGGGTGTGATCCCATGCGTGCAGAGCTGGCGCGGGTACACTAGAGGCTGCGCATGCGCATGACGTGCGTGAGCCGGACGCCCACCAACCCGACCTTGTCTACAACTCCACAACCCCATCCAACTGAATGGCCACACGACAAACGACTCTCCCTCCCAGGACCTCACATCATACGCCCCTCCCACGAGCTGCGTACACAGGCCGGGTGTAATCCCGTGCGTGCAGAGCTGGCGCGGGTACACTAGAGGCTGCGCATGCGCATCACATGCGTGAGCCGACCGCCCACCAACCCGACCTTGTCTACAACTCTACACCCCCCTCCAACTGACGACGGCCACACGACAAACGACTCTCCCTCCCATGACCTCACATCATCCGCCCCCCCCACGGGCTGCGTACACAGGCTGGGTGTGATCCCATGCGTGCAGAGCTGGCGCGGGTAAACTAGAGGGTGCGCCTGCGCATGACGTGCGTGAGCCGAACGCCCAACAACCCAACCTTGTCTACAACTCTACACCCCCTCCAACTGAACGGCCAAACAACAAACGACTCTCCCTCCCATGACCTCACATCATCCGCCCCTCCCACGAGCTGCGTACACAGGCTGGGTGTGATCCCATGCGTGCAGAGCTGGCGCGGGTAAACTAGAGGGTGCGCCTGCGCATGACGTGCGTGAGCCGAACGCCCACCAACCTGACCTTG
>LGRX02011099.1:0-19851 GCA_001247695.2 Cymbomonas tetramitiformis
GTCGCGCATGGCACGCATCCGTGAATGCCCAAAAAATATGAAACAAAAAATCACCGGGTTACTGCCTGACTCACGTTTGACAATCGTATACGCGGATTGTCAAGCTCTGTGTGAATGCCCAAAAAATATGAAACAAAAAATCACAGGGTTACTGCCTGACTCACGTTTGACAATCGTATACGATTGTCAAGCTCTGTGTGAATGCCCAAAAAATATGAAACAAGTTATCACAGGGTTACTGCCTGACTCACGTTTGACAATCGTATACGATTGTCAAGCTCTGTGGTTAGGTTCGTCTCTCTGACGCACGTTTGACACTCGCATACGACTGGGTTATACCCCCTGAGTCCCTGGTTAGGGGGGGAGGGGGGAGTCAGTGTACATTCCTTAAGTATGAAGAAAAATTTTAAATTTTCTTAAGTATGTGAAAACGCAGGCGTCGACGCGGGCCGACGCGTTACCCTCCTTAAGTATGGGCTTAAGTATGGGAGCCCTATTTTCGAAAATCTTAGAATGTTAAGAATGTTTGGTCCGTCCGTCCGTCCAAAAAATGGTCCGTCCGTCCGTCCAAATCTTGGACGGACGAGTTTTTGGACGGACGGACGAGTTTTTGGACGGACGGACGAGTTTTTGGACGCGTCACTGGACCAACATCCTATCTCCGCTCTGCTGCTAAGCATCATCGTGTTGGTGTTAAACCACTTGGCACCGCTCCTCCTGTCTCATTTGACAAGAAGAGCGGTGCCTTCGTGCCCCACTGCAGAAATGCGGGGTGTGCACAAAGTGGTTTGAAGCACTGGCATGCTGAATGCCCCAACGGCGGTCCTCACTCTGCCCACTATTGTGGTGCAGTTGAGGACTATGAGACTGATTGCCTGGCTGTTCGTTTCCAGCGGTTCTATGACGCTGGGGATGAGCATGCCTTCGAGTCGCTCTGCACGATGGAGGGTCGCCCAGAGGTGTGCGAGCTGTCGGCATATTCTTTTGTGACGGCTGAGCCCACATCTCTGCGGCACTTTCAGGATGCGGCGGCTTCCGCTCAGGATGCGGCAGCTGACGATGACGGCATGGCTCAGTTTGGTCTGGCCACATTCCACTCGGATGCACGGGGCTCGATTCCGCCACCGCCTGCGGTTCGGCATCCCTCTGCACTCGTGGCTGGTGGTGTGCCTGCGGCTCATGACCCGCCAGTGGTGGTCCCTGGCTCTCTCGGCTTGCCTGGCTCTGTCCCGTCACTCCAGCTCGGCTGTTGGATATACCCCTAGGACTCGGGATATATTCACTCAGTGATAAGTTTTCTCAGAATGTGATAAAGTTGATAAGTTAACCCGATATAACGGGCATAAACAGTTAGGGTTCGGGTTCGGGTGACAGTCATACACACTACTATAGGAAGAGTCACAAAGCAAGCGGTGTGACTGTTCCAGCACACCACCTAGTGTGGTGACTGGCTAGCCGAAGGTGAAACCTGTGAACAAACACCATCTACAGCGGTGGAAATTGGGCTCTAAGGGAAGGCCTGTCCTTTCTGGCAGGGCGGTTCCGAGTCAAGAGTTGTAAATCCGAAACCGGTCCGTGATCGGACCCCTCTGCACATACAGCTACGGTCAATCTCACTGTGCAGGAGCGGCATGATCAACTTCCTAGCCACTAGTTGGCGGTGGCACTGCTATACAGTAATACCTCACTTTTAAGAGAATCGACGATAAGAGACCAGCCAGCGTTTGGGGGGGTCGCGTTTTTTACGATGACCCTGAGCCTTTTCAAATCGTTAAGAGAATGGGTCCAAATAAGAGAACGGGAGCTGGCTAGATGAGGAAATATGGTTGGGAAACCATGTTAAACCATGTATTAAATATGGTATGGTCGCAAATAAGGAACAAACCTGGCTATCGCTGACCTTATTGGATCGCGCTTCGTTAAGCGCCGCTGGCGTGTTGGGGGGGGGGTTCACTTTTTTCCGATGAGGCTGGCTGACCGCATATCCCTGTTCTCTTAAATATGCAGTATTACTGTACCGGCCCGCAGCACAGTCACGGTGCCGTGAATTGAAGATGTCGATGCCGTGATTGAATCATTCGTAGAGCTCCAGAAGAAATCTGAAAGGTCTCGATCGTCGTGCGAGGGATCTCCCCCGTCCTCCTCGTCAGTAGTCGGGCCCGGTGAGTAGTCCGGCGACGGTGGTGCATCCCAATACAGCGGTGGAGGGGGCGGGTGTACCGGGATGTAAAGCCCGATCGGTGCATTGTGAAGGCCTTGCCGAGCACGGTGCCGGCCGTGCCGGCGCGGTGGAATAGCAACCGGTGCCGCAGAAGTGAATGCAGGCTCGCCGGTGGTTGCCTCGGCAGCACCACCGACCTCCAGGCCGGTGTGGTCCGGTGCACATGCCTCGCCAAGAGTGGCAGCCGAGATTGGCGCCGCGGTGGCGCAAACACAGAGGAGAGCACACACCATCACCGCAATCGCCTAAGAGCGGCCAAACCCCCAAGGCGGTGCACCGCATCCCCGACGAGACGCTAGAGGCTGCGGGACCGCATCCTCACCGTCAATAGGGTCACACCCAGCTGCAGACCCGTCCGCGTCGCCGTCGCAAGAGTCGGTCTCCGACTCGGCGTGCATGTACCGCATCGCGAAGTCCTTGCCCGCAGCCGTGATCGAGAGTCCCCCCATCCGCGCGATCTTGTCCGCAAAGCAGAGGTCGGGCTCGTGCGCGTGCATGGGGTCCACCGGCATCATGTGACCGGCGTCGTACGCCTCCGACTCGCCTGGGTAAACATGCGTGATTGCCGCCGGCGGTGGCGTCGGCGGTGCGTCCTCGCAGACATGCGTGCAAGCGGCAGCCGAGATCCCGCTCTCGACACCACCGACCGTGAAGCCGCCCATGTGGGTGGCAGGCTGGCAGTAGGGCAGGAATTCCTGCAACGCACCGTCTTCCCGCTCCGGCTCGATCCCGAAGGAACACGCCGAAACGCCGTCGAGCATCTCCGGCTTGCCCCCCGCCAGAAGGCAGAGCGCACCGAACCGCTCGCCGTCGTGCTCGTCCATGGCCGTCTGAAACTGCTCCGCCAGCAAGTCGTTCTCAATGTCACCGAGGGAGAAGCTGTGGAAGCTTCCCCCAGCGCCGTGCTTGCCGCCGTTCGGGCAGTCGCGGTGCCAGTGGCGGGCCTCGTCCTTCTTGCACGTTGAATTTTGGCAGAATGGAATGAAGTCGCCGCTGCCTTTGTGGAAAGCAACGCGCTTCCTCACCTGCGACTGCGGCCAGTTTCCCCCCGTCGGGAGGTCACCTGCCGCAAAACGAACACCGGAGCCGCCTCCCCCGTTGCCGATCCTGTTCTTGTCCGCCCGCGGGGTAAAACCCCGCCCGTTGACCTTGTCCGTGAGTACCTTCAGCTGCCGCTTCACGTCGAGGATGATGGCCGTGAGGTCGGACAGCTGCGAGGTGTCGCCGTCAGTGGCCACGGCCGCTGCGGACAGAGTGAACGAGGCAGTGTGCGTACCGGCTGCGACGTGTCGGGCGTAGCACTCGAGGACCCATTGTTGAATGGTAAGAAGGTCCACGGCCGCTCGCTGTTGGTGGGTGAAGAGCCTCGACACCACCGGCGCGTAGAAAGCAGGGTCCAGCGCGGCGAGGAAGAGCTCCTTCACCTCGTCATCGTCGAGGGTGTTGCGCCTCTTGGCGGACCGTAAGGCCGCGTTGAAGTCCGTGATGGAATCGGACGGGTCGGTGTGGGCCTTAAAGCGGACGCCAAGGAGATCCGATGTCCCCTGGAAGGGTGCACCGGAGTCCAGCAGACGTCGTGCGAGCTCCAGCAGGGCCCGCTTGCCGTCCAGAGGATGCAACGTCGCAGACGCCTCGAGCCAGTCACCCGCTGGAGAGGCGGGAGACACAATGAGCTCGAGAGTTGAGAAGAGGAGCTTGTTGGCCTCGGGTCGCACGGCGAACGTGGAGTCCTCCAAGTCGAACATAGGGGCAAACAACGCGTCCTCGGCCTCGAATGCCTCCTGGAGAGCAGGCACCAGCTTGGAGAGGAGCACCTGAGCGTTCGACTCCGTACCCGTAAATCGGTCATGCTTGTCGGGAAAGCATTTCCGGATGACGTGCTTCGCCACGCTCTCGTCGAAGCGCTCACGCGTGAGCGAGCGAACACCCGCCAAGAAAACGGCTTGGGCGGAGTTCGCAGCTGGCGCACCAGCGGGCGCCGGCGTAGCCGGCGTGACGGAATTACGTGCGGCAGCGGAGTCGAAAATTGTAGCTAGCGAGCGTCGGCGAGACGCCATACTTGATGTCAATCTAGTCGCAACCATGATGTAGAAGACTATAGAGACGAAGTGAGGGAAAATGTGGCGAGGAACGGAAGGAGCGGCGGCCAAAAGTCGTAAGGCGGTCGTCGAGGAAAAGAAGGAAAGCTGCGGCGTAAAAGTTTCCCCAAACGTGCATGTGGATCTAACAACGCGGCCAAGGAACTTGGTGTCGGATCCGACCAAAATTCCAACGTCTACCAACGCGTAGTACGGGAAAATGAAGCAGCCACGAGCCCGAGCTCTCCGCAAGTCCAATCAACCAGTCATGTAACTAGGCCATACCGCTCCGCCGCGCCTCTAGTGGAGCCCCTCACTCCATCTCAAGCGTCGGTGTTTAGCCTGACATGGCCAAACTACGCAGTGTCTAAATAAAGAGTGAGTGGGGCCAAACCTGTTGGATATACCCCTAGGACTCGGGATATATTCACTCAGTGATAAGTTTTCTCAGAATGTGATAAAGTTGATAAGTTAACCCGATATAACGGGCATAAACAGTTAGGGTTCGGGTTCGGGTGACAGTCATACACACTACTATAGGAAGAGTCACAAAGCAAGCGGTGTGACTGTTCCAGCATCGGCGACTCTGCGCCGGCTCCGCTGTTTGCTGGCATGAGGATTGAGGCTTCTGACATTGGCTCTGAAGTCTCTGCCAATGACCAAGGCTCCGACAATGACTCTGACGGCGGGCAGCAAGTGGCTTTTGGCTCCTTCGGCACTCTTGAGCATGACTCTGACAGGGGAGCATCGCCAGTAGCAGCTCCGGTGTACCGTCCGCGGACTCCGCCGAGTTTTCTCCAATGTGCTTTGATGTCTTCAGTGCTTTGTTGTTCTCTGCTGGCCAGTGCTACGGCATCCCTGGTTGCCGTGGGCGGTGGTGACAGGGGCCTGGTTGAGCCCGGAGCCACCGCACGTCGGTCTACTGGAGATCTCTTTGCTTCGGATTCGCCGCTTGGTTCTCTGGACATCCGTGATTGGCCGCCAGATGATGGAGTTCTTCTGTCTTCTTTCTCAATGCTCACACCGCCGTGGGATTCTGCTTATTTTTATTCTTCGGTGGTGTTGGAAGGCTTACATTCTTCTGTCACTTTACTTTCTGCTACGGATCCACCTTGCCCGCTTGGGTCTGGTGGTGCTCAATCTACGACAGACAGCTTGCAATTCACTTCGGGAATCTTCTGTGCTTGTATCCCAACCGCTGAACTCAGCTCTGCTGACCAGCTTCAAAGTGGCTGAGTTTCTTATCAATTATCCTGGCAGCTTGATTAGCTTTAGCCCAGTAGTGGGATGACCGGGTCAAGACCCCGGCACCCAGCTAGCAGTGATCGGTTTCCACCGAAGTGAATGTTAGGTGTTTGTTTATTATCTCGTGGCTGTATATCCTGTACCTGCTTTGCTAGGTAGTCACACCCACGGGTGGTGTGCTGGACTTCGGGTTTAGGCTTAGTTATTATGGGCTCTGACTAGCCCCTAGCCTGACCCTGCTTCCGTATCGTGTCCGTGACATCCTAGCACTGTACTGTACAGTAGTACAGTACAGTAGTACAGTCTTGTTTCACTGTCTGGGTTTCCGAGAGCATAAAGCCTCGGCCAGGCACTGTTTATGTGATTATCAATTTGATTCTCAGCGAGCTTAGCCGGACAGCGGATCTGTCTTTCTCGCAGATACTGTGATGTTCAATCTTCTATTTTATTGGTCGATCTAAGTGTTGACACCTACATGTCAAAATGATATGAATGCCGCCATTTTGCGGTTATCGTTGACACAATGATATTGTCAGATTATGAATACAATTTCCAAAAAACATTCGCAAACATGCCAGCTACAGTATCAAAGTTTGAAGAACTCCTATCTGGAAAATCTATACTATTACCAATCTTTCATGTTATTGGTTCTTCTCTAGTTGAACATTTAAATTTTAATGACACATGTCAAACGAATAATGCAATTGCCGCCGCTCATGTACTTACACAATGACATTTGTCAACATTATGGACACAATTACCAAATCTATTTGATACTATATATTGAACTTACTTCCCTGTAGCAACCTACAAATTGTTCAACGACTCTTTGTTTAAACCATTATTGACAATACAACCACAGCAACTCTATCCAGATTCACTGTTAAACATGTCCGCACCTATCAAATTCGAAAAAACATGGTTTGCAACCATAAAAGCTAAGTCCGAAAATGGAGAGGACCTCACCCAGGATCATTTCAGGGTGATGGCATACCTTGAGAGTAAGGGCAAGGCTCTCTCCAGAACCAAGGAGAAGAAGCCTGTAGTAACCAAGGCTGGGAATCGATTAGTCGAGGAATTATGATTAATCGATTTAACACTGTATACAACTATCGAATCGATTTGCGATTATGACAAATTAGGAATCGAATAGGTTTGCGAGTATGACAAATTATAAATCGAATAGGTTTGCGCTCAGGACTAATCACAAATCAAATAAGTTCGGCGATTACGACAAATTATAATCGAATCGGTTCCCACCCTGGACTAATTACTAATCACATAGGTTGCGCGATTACTGGGTACATGAATCAAATCGGTTATGGTGGGTAATATACACCAATCGAATCGCTTTTCAGGAGATCGCCTTAGAATCGCATATACACGAAAATCGGTTTGCGCCGTCATGAAAGTCACCGAAAACCGGTTCTGTCATAACCTAATTGGCGGTATGGTCTGATATTTCGGTTTGATATTTTGGTCGAATTGCGACTGGCCCTCGGTACTTGTCCCTGGAGAGCCACGTCCATGTGTCTCACTTGAAATTTTGAAATTTAAAATTTTCAGCTGTTCCAACAGCTCGTCCAGCACCCTATATAGCAGCTATTCCCAGTTCAACCACTCATCAGAAGTTCAGAACTCTATCATCATCATGGGTAAGCGTGCATCCAAGAAAAGTAAGTCTTCGACCAATGACAGCAGGCTCCCCCCCATTGGCAAGGGACCGATCAAACGCACGCCCAATCACGAGTTCGATCATCGTGATAACGCTGACAACATTTACCTTGTCGAGTGTATTTTAGCCGAGCGATTGACCAAATCAGGCGATCGTGCAGTGGAAGAATGGCTCATTCGCTGGAAAGGCTACAGTCAGGCTCACGACACGTGGGAGCCGATCGAGAACCTGGCCGGTCTGGAGGACGATATCGCCAACTTCCGTAGAGAGAAGTCACTACTTGAGCCATTGAAGCTTGGGAAGCGTAAACGCAAAACCCCCGTCAACGATCACACCCCTGTCGTTGTAGCGGCTGGCAGTAGCGCCGGTGTCCTCAGCATCCAAAGTGGAGAGAATACTACCCCTGCCACCCAAGAAGATGTTTCAGATGACGAGGAAGCTGAACATGGTGAAGAGATCCTTCGTCCTGCCATGCGAGGTCGTCGTACCGCGAAGGTACGAGTTTGCATTGCCCCCATTGTATGATGTTCTATTTTCATATAGTGCCTCACTGACTGACTGCATTTGTTCACTGCGTGACCTTTGTTCACTGACTGACTGCGTTTGTTTTGATCGCAGGTCTGGTCGTTGTTCAACGAAATCATCTGCCCCACCACTGATAAGCCCATCGGACTTCTTTGTGCCATCGAAAAGTGCGGTGCGCGGTTGGCCTCCTCCACCAACACCACCAACGCCCGCCAGCACCTTTCGTATCTCCACAAGGCCCATCTCGCCGAATTGGAGGCCGAGGAGTTTGAGGCCAACTTTGCAGATGAGCCGTCCCAGGAGGCTGCCGCCCGCGTCCAGTCTGTGATTTCGAAGAACTCTGCTGTCTGGCCCCCTGGGAAACGTGACACTCTGACCCGAAAGGTGGTGAATTGGTTGTGCAAACGCGCGAGGCCTTTGAGTTTGCCCGAGCGTGACACCGAGCTCTCTGACGTCTTGATGTTCGCCTCCGAGGGTGCCTACTCCATGCCGTCCAAGCATAACGTCGTCCGCCAGCTCTGTGTGATTTCTGGGAAGGCCCTCGTTCACGATCGACAGAAGGTTGTTGTTTTGAAGAAGGATCGTGTACTTCCTTCATCAGGTGCGTGTTATTTCCCATGACTGTGCGAATACTTGAGCTGTGACCTGTATTGGAGTGCGTGATATTCCTTTTATTCTTAACTGACGGGTACTTTATGGGGCGGGATGCTCGCAGCCATTGACATATGGTCCGAGAACGGTATTGCTCTGTTGGGGATCCTTCTCTATTTTTGGGCTGCTGGCGGCACTGCCATATCTGAGCTTCTCGTTCGAGCTGTCCCGTTTGGTGAGGTTGCGCACACCGGCACTGAGATTGAGCTGGCGACAAAGAGGGCACTTGCCCACCTCGGTGTTGGCGAATTTCGAGAGCCAACTTCCGATGCTGACTGTTTTGAGATCGTCGATACTGTCCGTCACTGTCTCCACAAAGCAGTGGCTGACGGTGCGAGCAACGTTCAAAAGGGCCTCGCTGAGTTCGAGACGTCACCTTGTCCCGCTCATGTTGGTCAGCGTTGTGTTCTGGCGTACCTGGAGGTCCCCTTGATCAACGCGGTGCACGTCAAAACAAAGGGCATAGCAGCTTTGTTCCGCCGATCTCCGCTCGGGCTTTCTTGTCTCCACCGCTGCCAAACGAAGTACCAGCTTCCAACCACCCAACCCCCCCGATCGGTGGCTGTCCGTTGGAATAGCACCTTTTTGCAGTGGCAGTGGTTCCCACCTCAGCAAACGGCCCTTCAAATGTTTGATGTGGAGTCCATGCAACTGAAACTCAGCACCGACGAGATCGGCTCCACGTACCGTGACTTTCAGCTGGATCTGACTGACTGGCAGCTCATTCAGCAATCGGTACGACCTTCCCTTTTTATTGTTGAGGGATTTACTTGTCTTTAACTATAGCTTGTACCTGAAATAGATTGCATCAGGATTAAAAAGTTAGGGGTTGTCATATAACCACCGTTCAGTTCCGTTGATCGGTTCGGTGGCGACTTCCCCGCGCCTTACGACTGCGGGCTTGTACCCCGTGGCACCGGAGGTTTATCCGTGATAGCAATATAGTTAGTTGTGCCACACTTTTATGTGATGAGCTGCAATTCTTCCTGAAAAGTTTTAACTTATCATCGCTGTGTGTTTGCAGCTTCCTGTATTGGAGCCGGTGAACGAGTACACCCGCATCATCCAAGGCACTCGTTATGTCACGATGTCCTTGGTGTTGCCCATGACGGCTTGGCTCATCGAGTTTGAGTTGAAGCCCTCTGTTGACGTGGTGTTGGCTGACGGAACGGAGCTGAAACACACTGGGTTGTTACCTGCCGTGCGTGAGGGACGTGAAGCCATGTACACGCAGTTCGAGCAACGGTGGTGTGCTGATCTCCCAATGGGCATCTTGGAGGACTACACCGTGTCAACCCTTCTTGATCCTCGCTGGAAAAACTGGGACTTCGACGGGTGCAATATCTTCGACTACGGCTCTATGACTCGTGAGCGTGCGCTGAGCTTTCTGCGAACTGCGTGGACCGACTTCAAGCCGGCTCTGTCTGCTGATTCTGCCCGTTTGTCCTCTTGCGCTTCTGAAAAGCGAGCAACTGGCGAGTCTTCTTTCATGAGGAAGAAGAAACAAACTGCTAGTAGTAGTACCCTTGCTTTGGTCATAAAAGACCAACTTGACACCTACCTGTCTTTGCCCCAAGAAGCTAATGAGGAAGGGTTTGATGTTATGTTGTGGTGGAATGAGAAGGCAAAGGACCTGCCTGACGTGTATCGCATGGCAAGGCAGTTTTTAGGGTGCCCGGCCACAACTGGTGGTGTAGAACGAACATTCAGTGCTGCTGGTAGGATGCATGATGATCTGCGCAAAAGTACTGATGAGGACACTTTGGAGCATATGCTCCGCGTAAGGATCAGTGACTGCTCATAAATAATATTATTCATATGATAGATTGTCAGCCTGTTGTGTGCCTGAAGTTATGCCTGCCTGAGCTTATCTTGCCTGAACTTATCCTGCCTAGCTTGCCTGAATAACTTGCCTGAACCGGCCTTCGTGTGAAATACCCCTTGCAGTCTTGATATTCGGGAAAAAACACTGTTATCAAATAGGTTTGTATAGAGAAAAAACACTAACCCAATAGGTTTTGATCAGTTGATAAACACTAATCAAATAGGTTCCACCTGACTGAAAATTAAGAATCGAATAGGTTACAAAAAAATCAGTACAGTAATCAAATATGTTTGAAATGTGCACAAACACCCAACACAATAGGTTTCTCAGCATACACTAATTACAATCAAATAGGTATCAGAACATTGAAAATCAGGTATCAAATCGGTTATGAAAATGCACTAATTAGTTACTAAGAGGTTTCGATTTTCAAACTAATGCCCAGCCTTGGTAGTAACCCTGATATTCCGGGATGCCTGTGGCCACATCCTTATATGTTCGGGCTGGAAAGCTCTTGCTGGGTCCACCAGGGACGATCCGAGTCCATTAATGGACCATGTCAACGTTGGTAAAATCTACGACATCTATTTTTCGGTAGAAACATTCTACAATTTAGGTGTGTGCATCTAAATGCTGAAAATATGCCTCCCACCCTCGTTTACAATACATTTTTATACATTGGAACCAATGAGTGGGTATGATTAATACCAACTATCGTCAATACACGTCTACTTCAATTCAATGGCCACCAACCTAATAATTTGGAAATTGATTTTTCCCACCTGTACGTTCACGTACCCCCTATAAATTTTAATTTCCATACCTCATGACTTCATCCTCATCCGCATAGCGATAAGCGTTGCGATGGCATACGATAGGCTTAAATCATAGGCGTCACAGGGGTAGGCGCAGCGCAGGGCCGCAGGCGCAGGCGATAGGGTTGCACACATGACAGTGCAGACATATGACATGACATGACATTGACATGCCATGCCATGCCATGCCATGCCAAAATGCCATGCCATGCCATGACAGTTTCTGACTGATATGATATATGACATATGATATATGACACTGCGGATGCAGCTGCACTGGATTGTCGATGTCGTTGTGAGAATCCAACGTAATCGATGTGTTCACGTGAGTCGGTGAAACAACCTTCGGTTCGCAATGAAATTGGAGCGGAAAAGGTTGGGCCTCCACAGAGATAGACCAAGTTCTTTTGGTGGTGACTGGAATGGTTTATTGTCTTTGTTTGGCCATATATCTTACGGAAACGGCACACCACACCCCCACGCCTGAATTCATACATACTTATTACAATATAAGATTTGAAGTTCCCTGTTAACTTTTCTTTGGATACTTTCCTCAAACTGTTTGTCGTCGGATGCGAGAGTTCCGTAGGCCAGTTTACTCCCTTCTTAGAGCATCCTTTTTAACGCAGCGACGATCCGCCCAGTGGTGGATACAATTTAAATGTTGTCACAAAAGTTAAACGCACTTTGTTCGCAACGCGTTTTTCACTGCAAGTAATCGTTTCGTCGTCAGGGCGTGCCTTTCTTAGGCCCTGCCACTAACTTCAAAGATGAAAAGTTCGCATGAATATCGATACAATAGATACCCGCATCTCTGAAAAGTATGTTGAGGGAAGGTGTTTCGAGCACTTCAAGTCTAGAAGGCCTGGACGAAGAACAGGCTCAAAAAGTCGTTGAAATAAGATCTCAGTCCCAGTTCTTTACACTGCTACACTTTTGTAAGTCACATTTCATTTTCAACATGCTGGACCTTACTTCAAGTATATATCTGGGATTGACCTCCATTTTCTTCATAACAGGTCACACTTTTCGTTCGGCGCTGTTGTTGCCGAACTTCGAGGCAGCAGACCTTGGTGCGCGCCAATATCGTGAAGCCGTTCCCTTTACGGCTTCTTTCCGCGTTGTCTATCTCCTTTTTTCCTCGGTAGATTTAACTTGTAGGTAGCTTGCTTGTTAGCGTTTGTTGTATCGAATGGAAACTGCAGTTCTTAGATTCAGTGGCAAACGACTTAAAGGCAAGCATGATTTCTCTCTATGGTAGTTTTCACTTCCTTTTACTTCTATCGAGCTGAGGGATCTGTGTTTTACGCTTGCAGAAAGAGCCATACTTCGGCCTACGGAAAAACCTTTCATTCTTGAGGTTCGTTGCCGCGTCCGTAGATTCGCGACCACCTTTCTTTCCTACCTATACGTGCAATTTCTGCTCGAAGTCGCTGTCAGACAGGCATATTTTTTCCTTACATCGTATGATGCATTAGGTCCCACAATGTTATCGCAATCGTTGAAAGAAGCTTCACTCTTTTCCGGAAAACCACTGCCGTCATCGCGACTGCTGACTGCAAACAATGCACTTTCCTATAAAACATGCTGAACCGTCCAGTAAACTTTGTAGTGTAGTCTATCTTGTCCATTCTTTCGTTCCTTCACTCGCGTGGTACGCTTCCTCCCTGTATTAGTTGTGTATGTGGCTCCAAGGGGTACCCTCCTGCCAGCTTTAGCCTTGCTTCTTGCCCGTTAATTGAGGACGCAATGCCAATGTAGATTGTTTACAAGGGTGGCATATTTGGCAGGTACTATGCCGACTTCTTGAGGATGGATACCCCGTCGAAAACCTTCAGCCTATTGATTGGGAGGTGCGTAACTCCCTGTCGCGTTCTTCCTGCTGCCTGCTCGCTCCCGCTTCACTGGCTCTTTATCTTTATTTGCAGCTGATCTATGCCTCGGCAAGTTTTCGCCCCTCCTTTCCTGCCAATATACTTGCTCTCTTGACGGCTGAGCTCTGCGCTCGCTCTGCGCTCTGCTAGTGCTCGTGTGGAGACCCTGTAGGTTATCCCAGCACGACGTCAGGCTCCTCGTGCAGCTGCTCTTGAGCCACCAACGTTGGACTATCAAAGCGCAATTTGCGCCAGCCCTTCATAGGGGTTCCTTTTTATAATAGTTGGAAACCTGCACTGCCGCGTCGGCATCTTGGCTTGATCGACTCTCAACTTCTTTGCTCAAAGATTCACAAGGGGAAACCCTGTTGCAGACTACCCTTGCACTCACAGTTGCTCGGCGTCAACAAGAGGACAACACCTTTGAAGCTGGGAATCCATTGGAGCGCACGAACTTCTTTGATGTTGAGCCAACGACCAGGACCCTCGTCTTGGCACAGCTATGCGAGTGGAAGCTTGAGGAATTCGACTTCTTACGCGAGGTAGCAAGCATTCTTTCGTAGCAAACAGCCCACCTTTCTTTATGTACCAGCGAAATCTGTGCCGTTGGCAGTGGGGGGACATACGTTTGCACCGTTTTGTACAACGCTTGTTGGCCTGTTCATTTGTAAACCTGGGCTTGAATTCCAGTGACATGTGGCTTGCACAGCTGTCTTTAGGTTTCAAGTAGTGCGATTTCAATCGAGACTCGACCACTCTGAACGGCCTAGTGCTGGTGCAAAAGCGCGAATTTCGGAAGGCTTCAGAAGCTCCCTTCGTTGCCTGAAGGATTGCTTCGGGGCGCGGACCATGCTGTTGGCGCTCTTGATATGTGTCAAGATCATGAGCGGTTGCTACGACCGGTTGCTGCTAGTAAAAAAAGACTGCACTTTGCAACCAGTATCTTGAGTCATCTTCAGCATCCTCCGTTCAAGTGGTTGCCGTCCACACCGAAGCTATCACTTGAGGGCGGTGAACCAAGAGGAGAGAAGTGTGGTCTTCTGCAGGAGATGAGCATCGCGCGTGAGGAAGGAAGAGACGTTAACCCGTTCATAGGAACTGATGCAGCTGGACGCAATTTCTATCACGATGGAGGAGTAAACGCACGTATTTATCGTGAAGACCGAACTGACGTTCGCCGGAAGGATTCTTCGACTCCACGGTCAGGCTTTACATCAGTCACTCCTTCACAACACTCACTCAAGCTTTTCATATCCCTCGCAGATAAAGATCAACGAGAGCTTGCAATACATGTCTTTTGAAGAGTTATTACAACGCTTAAATTTCACACTCCAGTTATGGCTGAGTGGCCACTTCGATACGTATTATCTTGACCTGCACTCCCGGATCGTCACAGGTGGATCACACTTTGCGTGAGCTTGGAGGAAGCTGAAAACCTTTCTTCTACTTTCTCTCGGTCGCGAAATCGCAACGAAAAGGGTCTGGTTGAGGTGAGCGGCTTCAGTCTGGCCTCGCGGGCTTCCCCAGACCATCGCTCTGTTTTATTGGCTTTACAGTCCCCACCTTGCAGCCTATAGAGAACTCGCATGCCAACCAACACGAGCTTCCGATGCTACCTGAGCACGGATTATGCATTCCGGAAAAAGACCCGAGCTCGGTTTCACGTCAGCTGCGTTGCTGGTTCCTTAGGCTATCCAAGAGATCCTCGTACCGGTTGCAGAAGAGGAAGAGAAGAAAAAGAACGCAGAGGTGAACAGTTCTCACCACTCCACTCTCTGAAAACTTGTGCACTTCTTATATTTGTCCTTTTCGTCAAGTGGTCCAACTCCTTGAGCAATTCTTTCTCGATGCTTCCTAGTTACATATCGTATACCGTTCTGGCATGAACCCGTTTTAACTCTTGTCGTCTCTCCGAAGCATATCTTCTTTTATAACACAGTTGCTGGTGTGCCGCAGTCGAGGGCGGAGGAACGGAAAAGGCGAGAGGCCGATCAGGAAGCTCAGCGAGAAAAGTATATATCCTCGCGTCCCTGAGATACTGTGGAGGCCCCTGGTTTATTCTTGTGAAGTATTTTTCGAGATCTGCTCCTGATAGATAGATGCCCGTTAGGATGGATGCCAACGAGCTCTACGGGTGGCTGGTTGGTCATCACTGTTCTGCAGCAGTCTGCGAGTTAATCGTTAGCAGTTTCCCACCGAAGCGAGTGCAACTCTGTGGTCTCTGGCAGGTATGCTTCGATGCCGCGAAAGCGGTCCTCCCGTCTGGTATCCCTGGACATCAGCAAGCAAGAGGAGGAGCTGGAGAGAGAAGCTGAAGAAGCTAAACGGCGAGCGGTAGGTTCCTGTCCTGGCTCCCCGCCCAGTCTTACTAGTCAACCCGGTGAGTCCTGTTGTCGTGCTTCCGGCCCTCACGCCAGCTCCCCGGTTGCTTCGCAGGAGATACGGAGGAGAGAAAAAGAGATACGACAGCAGGCCGAGCTTGAGCGCTGTCAAGGCTTCATTCCTGAACGACTGAGGCCACAGGCTGACCCTGCTGCTCGTAAAATCGCGAATGCGAACGCGAATCTAAAGGCACTCGCTGTTGGACGTCGTCTAAAAGTGTGGTGGCCACAGGACGAAGTCTGGTGCTCCCCACCGCCCCGCAGTTACACTTACCCCGTTGCTTTCAGATTGCCGCAAGCGGTATCTGCCGCCGAGTCGGATATATCCGTTCCTAAGCTTCTCATAACACCGGGGTCAGCATATATGTACGTACGTTGCTTCGTTGTGTTCACACAAGCCAGAGCTTCAGAAAGCATGTGCGACTACTTGGGGGCTCTGAATCCGAGGAACGCTTCGGAGTGTACGCAGGTACGAGGGTACCGTGGAAGCATACGACACTGCTATTGGATTGCACGACATCAGGTTCGACTCAGCTGCTTCAGTATCTCGAAAGCCTCGCTTTACCTGTGCCAAGTTCCACATATAACTTCCCGGCCACTTCTCCTTCAGGTATGATGATAACGAGGTCGAAAAGGTGAACCTTGCTTATGAGAAGATTGAGTGGCTGGCGCGCATCAGTGCACGGTAAGTCTGTGTTCTCTTGTGAGTTGCCTGCCACAGACGTTGGCGTGCTCCTCGGATCACGTCGACTGCAAAGAGAATTGCAGATGAATTTGCCCTCCGCTCGTAGTCCAAAGCCTGGAACCTCACATCCGAAGCTGGGCCGCTTACTGTCGAAAGATGGCCCTCTGGTTTACGGCTTACTGCAGGCAACCAAAGCCATCTCTGAAAATACGGGCGGACGACGTAGATGAAGAGAAAGGCAGCCCTAGCAAACAGACGAAGCCCAAAGAGGAGCTTGCCGCCAAAGATGTGGCTGAAGCGGCGGCCAAGGTGGATCCTTTTCCTGTGGCCTTCTCCATCTGGGCACGATCTCTACCGATATGGTGTCGGAAAGCGATTTGCAAAAGCGAATCGAGTAGTACCACAGCCTGCGGGGTTGACTGCGTGTTTGAACTGGTGTAGTTCATTCGTTTGAAGTGCACATTACGAAGCATATCCGAGTTGCGCTGTGTCCTGTGAGAGAAGCACACGTTCCTCACTACTTGGCAAGTTGCCACGCGTGGAGAGCACGTAAAAGCTTGCAAAGCGTATGCCGCCTGGGGGGAGGAGACGATACGAAGTGCGCGACGAGAGAGGTCTCTCGTGCACGCCATCTCGCAAAAGTATATTTTTGACACTCATGTTACCCAGAGCCAGAGGAAAGAAAGCCGAAAGTGGTCGGGGGAAATACTGATTGAAGTGCACCTGATGAAACAAGTTGAAGTGCTCGCCACATCAGAGTAGGAACGAGTTCACGGCACGGCATCTAACGAGAGAAGCGCTTTTGAAATGCTCGCCACTTGGCAAGAGGAACAACCTGTTGAAATGCTCGCCACTTAGTACAAGAAGCTTTTGGACCATCCCCCGAGAGGAAGGTTGAAGTTCGCGTCACTCGAACGTTATCGCCGAACAGCATCCCAGCCACTCCATCAGCGAAGCAGAATCCAAGCACTTGCAGCCCAGCAAGTGGGCAGTCTAAACATGCACATTTTCATAAAGTTGGTCCGGAACTGCAATATCATAAAGTTGTTCCGGAACTGCTATAAATCCTGCTCAGTGAATTTGCAGCCTTTCACTGCACCGTCTGCGTGCTCTGAAGCTGCAACATGTAAGCATTGCACCACTTGAAGGGAGCTCTTGCTGGCCGGGCCAAGCGTGTTTGAACAGAGCACTTCTTGTGCCTGGCACGCATGAGCTGGGGAAGCACTGACAGTTTGGTTGTATTTTCTGGCGTCTGCAGGCTGACGAGGCAGCTGCTGCAAGGGAAGCTCGCTTGCAAAACCGTCAGCGGTTGCTTGCTCAGCTGAACAACGACGCTCAGCGTCCTTCTTGCTGTCCTGTAGGTCCTCACGGGTCCTGGGGAAAGCGAGAGCGACACAGCTCCGGCAGGACCTCCAGGAGAGAAGCTCGGAGGACGACTTGGGGCAAGCTTGTAGGGCTTAGAGTAATAGGGGATGAAACGCCTATCCGGTCGGGAAGCGGGAGGCAACGCAAGGCCACCGAAAAGGTGATATCCATGAGGGAAATCGTCTATGGGGACTCAACGCCATCTCAGAAACGGAAGCAAACTGGGAGCACTCCGCAGAATCGCAGTAAGCGCACCCGAAATGTTCACTCTCTAGAAGACCCCTTGCCTGTGGAGCGCCCCACTCTGAAGTATGACAGCTCCGAAGAAGAGGAAGAAGAAGAGGAAGAGAGTGCAGAGAACGGTGCGGTTGTAACTGCGGAGATAGACAAGGACCAGCACGACTCGGGATCTTCTGATGATTGTCTGTCTCCTGGCAACTCGGCACAGCCTCTTCCAGAAAGGTCCGAAGATGAGATGGACTTGGCCGATTCTCGCGACCCGCCGCACTTGAAGGAGCAATCTGCTGTGCAACCAGGTGCAGGTTTGGATATTTTGCTGGAGATTTCCCCGCTGCCTTCAGCAACAAACGAAAACGGCTCTTATTGATTTGAACACTAAACTGTGAATGCCTTGTGCTCTATGCATATGCAATCCACCAACAGTCTTTTAGTTTCATGTAACTGTGTTCTTATCGCTTATTTCTTAATCACTTCTAGTCAACCCAGATGTCCTGGATTACAAGGACATTTATGACTGTGGGTTTGTAGTAGACAATTAATTGTTGTTGTGATGAAAAAGCCGCACCTGTGGCTGGCGTGCCCACTTCGCATTGCACATATTAGATGGCGTGCGGGGTTGATTCACACTGCAAGTTTTTGCTCACCCAAGCATATCATTATGTATCAAAATTCTGGCATGTTTCCATATCATCCTAGGTATTGACTTGCCTTGACAATGCATGAATATGCCTGTTGGAGAAATATTCATGTATGTTTTCCATACATGAATATTTCTCCAAGTGTTGTATGCACATCAACTCTGACAGAGAGGTGTATAGGCTCAACCATACTCACCTCAACTCTGACTGCTCGATTTGGTTTTCGATTCGGCGCGTGAAATAAACTCGTTATCCGGATCCAATCACTAAGACGCGCACTATCAACAGTTATGGTCGTGCTCCTGTTACCTTTGCCGAGAAGGGAGAGAGTTCACGACATTCACCAGGGCGAGGCGCATTCGACAATTATTACGAGATCTTTTCGAGTTGTTCCCAACCTTCCGCCCGGTCGCCCGAAGCGCACTGCTTTCGTTGGTGGAACCCCTTTGTTAACAAGGAAGGATGGGTACCTCATCAGGAAGTACACCAACGAGAGCGGGCGGAGAGTGCGATGCGTGTCCTCGTTGATGCCCGTCCTCGTTGTCATTTCGTTCGCCCGACTTTGATCGCTGGTTCGCGAGGATGACGCATGGGAAAAGCAGGACCACAATCCCGAAGGCCCAGAATCGATGCCCTGCTTGTCCTCCAGCCAATTTTCTTGGCATCCTTTGGGGATTATTTAGAGATAATGTTTACATCCGAACGCTGGATAAATATACTGCATTTATACCACCATCATTTAGTTAATTTACACTTTTATCTGATTCTAGAGCGGTGGAGATTATAATTGAATAACTTAACTTATATTTTGTGTCTTGGGCGAAACAATACTGGGGGTGTATAGAGGGTTGCTGACCTGAGTATATTTGTTCTAAAATCAGTAAAAGGAGCATGGTATGCCACAACTAGTGACCGGACGAACAGAGCCCATAGTAAAAGGCCATCAGTCGCAGACGACTCTCACAACAAATCCATCCCATTATTTGAGTTGTGGAAGTGGTCATGTATAGGATACATAGTATCAACGACATCAAGATGCAAGAAGCCTTGGTGTATGATGAAGCAACCATAGCGCATACAGTAGCATAGTAGATGAGAGCCTCCTACAAATATGAAGGAGTATTCAAGCCAGTGAGCATGTGAAATTTATGCACTTGTTACTCTTTACATTGGCAATTAAATTCAAAACATTCACATTCTGGTAAGGGAGCAGGCTGGTGAAATATCAAGTACAGTACTATACAAGAGGATGACAAAGTAAAATCAACTTTCTGTTTCAAATTGGAAAAACGCTCACACTTTTTCAAACTCTTGAAAATTTTCGGGCCGATGCCAATTCATTCATGTACTAGCCATGCCATTTGTCCTTTGCCTTAGTGTTATTTTCCATGCGATTACAGCAATGAACAGGACGATGGTGCATCATAAACGACAGTGATAAATAGTGCTGAACCATACCATACCAGCCCAAAGCCCTTTATATGATCATTAGGAGTTCTTTTATAAGCTAACTTCTGTGCAAGCCATTTGCTCCACATAGCTCTGTTTTCGCCTTATGAGCGCGTTAATTGCAGAGTGCATCTTATGTCTTACAAAATCAGCTAGCATAGTCTCGAAGGTTCTCACATAACAC
>LGRX02011101.1:0-22303 GCA_001247695.2 Cymbomonas tetramitiformis
TGGTTCACGTATCCCCAATAGTCTGTTACTTACATTGATCATTTACACTTTACTGATTGAGTGTGGTGTCAGTATATATCTGAGATGCGTACTGAGATAAGTACTGTGATAAGCATATTCATGTATACTTGCTGTATGTGTGTGTGTGTGTGTGTGTACACTTGCTGTTTGATGACACACATTTGAAATAATTTGAGAGAAGTTAAGTTATGTTAACTTAATCATACATGTATAGTCTATATACCAATGGACAGCACGTAACAAGCATGGTGTATTTCAAATATTTCAGTATTGTAATCCTGTATCTCAATCATTTTGGATGATGAGTATGATAATTTTCACAAGCAGCTCTGATGAGTGTCCAGTCTTGATTAACAGGAGCACAGATGTCCAATCCCAAATCCTCCGTCATGGAACAACTGAGATATTTCCTGTCTAACAATCAAGGCTGGCATCGTATGCTGCTTGGATGTTCAATATATTTGTAATACAGGACTAGCAAGCTTTTACATGTATATATATGAAATATGTATGTTGCAGTGTTATATATTGCAGTGTGATACTGTATAGGTGTACTGCTGGATAAACTTCCGGTGCCATGGGGTACAAACCCATGGTCGCTTAGGCGCGGACAGATCGCCATCGAATCGATCAACAGAACTACACGATGGTTTATTGATAAGCCCTTACTTTTTAATCCTCTGCATGTGCATCTATATTGCACTGTCGTTATATGCATGTGTAGCTATAATGTATGCCCAGCCGTTATCGTGATCGGGCTGGTATGCATGTATACATATGCATGCATTATATTACTATCACTTTCTAATGCAATAACGTGCAAACATGAATACACTGCCATATGATGTGTGCGTGCCGGTCATGTATACACCCGCGCGATGCTGATGTTCAGTATCCGTTATTATCACAGTCGTACAATACGACTGCATGCTTCATTCATGTGTACTCATATACTGTAGCTCGCGCGTCGAATTTCTCGTTGCGAGTGACGAGATTTGATGATTTATATGCGCCATTTTATGTGCGCATGACGATCATGATGCTGATGTGCAGTATCGTTCTGTATCACAGCCGTACAATACGACTGCGCACTGCATTCATGCGTGCGTACGTGCGCATATACTGCACTCATTCATTGCGTGCGTCTGCACTGCATCTTAAGCATCCATTTTCTCGTTATGAGTGACGAGTATTGATGATTCATATGTGCGCCTTGTTCCTACATATTGTAAATATAATGCGATCTCTGCGCATATGTACAATTCGTCAACAGGACAACAGTGCGATATCTATATGAACACACCTCGTCGTTTTGGTGTTTTGTTGATATACTGCGTATGTATAATCGAGCGTCAGTCGTTCGCTATTTTGCTGTGCGCTGTATGATTCGCCGCTGCAATATTATGTTCGCAATTATTGTCGCTGATGCGATGCTGTTATAATATGCGAATATCGTTGCGCTGTTATAGGCGATATGTGCGAACTTCGTTGCGCTGTTATACAGTATATCAGAAGTGTTTATGCTGCACACACTCAAGTATGTTCTCGGCGTAGACGATTTAGAATACCAATGTCACGGCACGCGCTATCATTTAACTGTAATAGCAACGTGCAAGTCTTTGGTGGGTATGAGTGCAGCAATCTGTAGACCAGAAGTGTCTGCGTGAGCTCAATGCTCCTCATATACTCTAGCGCTCCCACGCGTCATACGCGTTACCACCATCGAGTTGTGAACTCGAGAGCACTAGGTGAACTTGACGCATCGGCTAGACAATATAGCCTTTGATGCTCGCATGCTGTTCAGTGCATGCTTGAAGCGAAGACGCGTCTCTTCAGAACGATTCGGTTCTTCAAGACTTGTCTTGCTTCACCATCTCGATGTCATATGCTTGGCCTCTCGATGACAGATGTCACGCACCTTAGGTGTTAGGGATCGCGAGCAGTCATCAGATGTTGGTGCGTCATCGAAGCTGCCGAATCGCAATCCGCAATTATATCAGAAACTGGATGAGTACCCCTGAACCCTACGGTCCTGGAAAACGTTAGTATGCTGCTAACGACATGCTAAACGCGTGCCATGGACATGCCATGACATGCTAACGCCAGATAGGTGTTAGCATGCGTGCTAACGGCATGCTAAAGCCCCATAGGCATGTTAGCATGTCCATGCTAAAGGCATGCTAACGCCACTGCGCCTTAAGCATGTGTTCGCGCCAACTGGAGAGATAGTGAGTGGTGAGGCATGTGGGGGTGCGTAGATCACCAGGAACATGTTATATGGTGATTAGAAGGGCAGGGGAAGGATATGCCACGGAGTATGATGCGATTCGGGTCAGGTGGCAAGCGAGCGGAATTCCTCGGAAAGGTAGGGACGTTAGTATGTCGCTAGCATGTTCTTAGGACGCCGATAGCACGTCAGTGTTAGCATGTCATCATCACATATCAGACATGCTAAAGGCATGCTAACGCCACTGCGCCTTAAGCATGTGTTCGCGCCAACTTGAGGGGTAGTGAGTGGTGAGGCATGTGGGGGTGCGTAGATCACCAGGAACATGTCATTAGAAGGGCAGGGGAAGGATATGCCACGGAGTATGATGCGATTCGGGTCAGTTGGTAAGCGAGCGGAATTCCTCGGAAAGGTAGGAACGTTAGTATATATATGTCGCTGCTAGCATGTCCTTAGGACGCCGATAGCACGTCAGCGTTAGCATGTCATTATCACACATTTAATAACATTCTAATGTCATCCTATGCACTCAAAGAAGTCGGCCGTTGGGTCGAGAATAACGGCGGTCTCCATGCACGGATGTGGCACAATAACAACTTGTTGTTCTACTCGATTGGGTAATATGAATGGCTCCTTGTGCTCAAAGGCTGCTGGGTCAACGTGCGGGTTGAAGGTGTAGACCGTCCTAGTCAAATCATCCGGGCCGAGAATGGAGTTTCGTAGACGGTAGGCCTTGATCTGTTTCTCGGTCGGCTTTGCAAGCCAATCGCACTTGAGTAAGGTGTACAACTCTCCAGCAATCTCCACTCGCTGTATTTTGGTAATGCGGCCGTGCCTACATTTCGCCAAGCCCACGATTGTGAAAACCACCATTGCTGGTCCAAATGCCCTTAATATGCGGTTAGCATGGTATCCTTGTGCTAATCACATGCTACCGAAATACTAAAGACATCATAACTGCACGATACATTGTCGTTGCTTCCTCACCTGTCGATTTCATCGGTTTTTGGCTCACCCTTCTCGTTGAAGATTACGTTCCCATCACTGTCCATTTCCTCATTCACGAAGAACGTACGAAAATAGCTATGCACGGTGCGCTTATTCCGATCGGTCGTAGCCGTGCGGTAATGGGCGTCGCCGATCTTAATGTGCGCGAAACTATAGCAAACCGGTGCCGGCCCCGCCATGAGCAACATCGCGTCCTTTGTACTGCAGGTTGTATTGCATATGCTCCAAATACGGGTTCGCGTATGTGCTCAGGCTTACCCTCCTTTGTACAAACCGCGAGCCTGTATTGTTTGTTTCGCGACCGCATCTTGGCATTCCATCTGTGCACAGTCATATATTGCCGTTAGTACGCTAAAGGCGTAGTAACGACGTAATAGCGGCGTCAGAACGTACATGGCCAACAACTGCTCAGGAAATGATGGGATCACCTGCGCGCGTCCTCCGCATACTTCTCCCATCTCTCCACCAGGTCTTCATACGCCGGAATGTGAGTGCGCATCCAAACCTTAATATGTTGGATTTCATCATCTCGCAAGACCACCCGCTTCCCCCTAGCCGATACCTCAACCGCAATCGCCCCGCGGCTCCCCATGGTCACGGCAGCCGGCACCCGGGTGGTACCATTCACCAAACTTGGATGTGGTGTCGAGGGTACTGGGTGAGGAGCTGGGTTACGCATGGCCTGGCGGGATAGTCGTGGCACATTGCTTTTGTCCACTGGTCGTTGTTGTTGTTGTTGTTGGAGGGAAAGGCCACGGTGGCCCGGGGCCGTACGAGGTGTTCTTGCGGGCGCAAGCACGACCTCGTCCTCGGATGCATTGGGGGGAACTTGGCGAGCCGATTCTTCACGTAGCGCGGAGAAATGCTCTCCTTTTCGGGGCATTGCAACCCTATTACCCCGCGACCCCCCCCTCCCCCCTCCCCCTACCTTCATGGCTACTATCCTTAATGCAGAGAAAGACAAACTTGTATATATTACTATGGATATGTATACGCGATATGTCTTGGAATCGGAGCAAACGGTGTAGGAGGGCGCGAATATGGGTGGCAGCACGAAGCGGCGCCCCAATCCCACAAGCTTTAACGGTATGACTATCTACACCCCGAAACGTGTGTACAAAAGACATGTGATTGTGCTGCTGTGAGACTTCGCGTCAAGGAAGGGTTTACGTGTGTCTTACTAGATTGTTTGGTGACAGGGACGCATATCGGGGAAGGGTTATTGAACGTCACGCTCGTGCGGGATCAACGATCGTGGCTATTTGGGGTGTTATGTACGACTCTCCACATTACGCTGCTTGCAGTGAGCGTTTTTTTGCGTTGTGTGGCTCCGACGCTGCCTACAATCCGGGACCGAATTGGGATATTCCTCCCGTTCTTATAGACTTGTTACCCCTTCTCGTAGAGGTTGGAGATTCCGCTCGCATTATACCTCTTGGAGTGTGGCCCCTGAAAGATGATGATATGGATACGCTTGAGACGTTGGTGGGGAAGATAGATTTGTTGTGCGAGGCCTGGACATCAGCAAAAGGACAAGGTGATGTTAATCACGCTCACTCAGAGGAGGTTTGTGACGATGTGGAAATGTCAGACGAGTTGGAAGGTGGGCATGAGGAAACTTACGAACGTCCTAGAGGTCAATTGCCGCAAGTAAGTGACGGTTTTGAAGAGTTGACGCGCGGGAATAAGGGTTGGTGGGTCGAGAAGATGCGAACGGCATTTGGGAGAAGCCCTCACCGCATTGCGGGTGCGGTGAGGGCGTATATCGAGTCCCTTCCGGCGGGCTTGAGTTCGAAGGTGCACAAGGAGTGCAATGCGGCATTGGTGTCGTTAGGTGACCGGCGCGAGGAGACAGTGAAGAATTGTGTTGTGGCGAATTTGAGGGACGCGTTATCACGCTTAGCACGACGAAACACACGTGCGAACGTTAGTCTAACGAGGGGATAGCGGCTGCGGCATTTGGGAGCAACTTGGCCGAGGATAACTTGGTGCGTACGGCTTGCACGATGCTTGGTGTGCATCAACGCGTTGGAACGCTTGGGGTGGTCGGAAATTCAAACTTGAGGGAGGGGGCACACATGGGAACTGAGGAGAGAGGGCGTCGTGGCCTTTGGGAGGGCGTGATGCTTGCGGAACGGAGATTGTCTACCCGATGCTTGACAATGGCGACTTGTGCTCTTATTAGAGCTTTTGGTTGCACCCGGACAACACTCGAGTTAGTCCTTGCAAAAAGGACGTCGTGTTGGCACGTGACCCCAACACCGGTGCTTTGAGAACACCGAGGGAGTTCGTGAGCAAACATTGGTTGGAAGCCTCTCAACTAGTAATATATAGGAGGTTTCAAGCCAAGTACCCCGCTCTCAAGATTGGGCAACGTTCCTTTGAGAAGCAAGGGGTGTGCAAGCCGCACAATGTTGTGCGGCTGCGAAGGAAGGACAACATATCTTGTTGTTGTAGGTACCACGAAGACATGAGAATGGTCCTTGAGGGCTTTGACAAGGCCCGAGAGGCGGTGCATTCACCATGTGCGTGCACTTCGGCGACATGTTGCCCACGGGTTCGAAGGACACCTGAGCATAGGCGAAAGGCATTGGGGAACACGGGAATGGTTTGCACTATTGCAAAGGCGGGGAGGTCGACATCAACTTTCGCCGAGAGCTTGTTGTGTCCGCGGGTGGGGGATAAGCATGCCATGGAGTGCTTGAGAGGGAGGTGCGAGAAGTGTGGCGGCTTGGCCAACTTCAAAGTGTGTGACAGTGAGGTGCGGCATGAGGCGCAAGTGCCGTGGTCTTGTTACGAGACTTGCGGCACAGGACAGATGGACGAGGATGGTAAGGAGATTCGGCGACTGCAGTTTGTGCAGAAGAAGACGAGGCTGGCCGCCTTGATCGCCAAGTTGCAGGCGCTGTTGCTGGGGCACGAGCCGGGGGCTTCGCCAAACTGTCAGTGCAAGGGGAACTTCTTAGTGAATAGCGCGACCACAGGGCAACCGGAGGCATGGGCGTGGAAGAAGTTGGAAGGCTGCGGGGATTGCGCGTTTCTGCGGCCATATGCATATCACACTTTCATGGCATTACACCAGCAGCGGCAGTTTCAGACGTGCGTCAGGGATTTGCCATTGGGACATGCGGTGTTCTTGTTTGACTTCTCGGAGAATCATTCATTGAACATTCCTCGAGAAGTGCAAAGTCTGCATTGGGTGGTGAAGCAGGCGACCATATTAGTCTGCGTGGTGTGGAGACATGCGTGTATGGCCGTGGATGGGGTGGAATCAACCGCGGAGAACCCGGTGCTGGTGAAGGATTACGTGTACTTGTTGAGCGATGACCGGAAGCACGATCACCGCTTCATTCAGTACATGCGGGAGTTGATCATCAGAGACTACTTCATCGGGAGGGGGATCGCAAATAAAGCCCTTGTTTATCCACGAGTGGGCAGATGGTTGTGCGGGACAAAATAAGTGCGCGGCAGGGTTTGCGGATGTGGCGAATAGCAAATACGAGTGGTCATTAGGTGTACCTTGCCAACGGAACTTCTTTGAGACGGCGCATGCCAAGGGGGAGCAGGATGGGGCGGGGGCGCATGTCAAGCACGCAGCGGCGGTGGCGGTCATATCGGAGGGTGACAAGTGGTATGCCCGCATCAATTGCGCTGCAGACCTGCATGCGTTCTGTTGCGAGAGATTGAGCCGACGTGCGGATAGCTGTTACGCCAAGGCAAGAGCGAGCTTCAATCAACGGTTTTTTTACTTGGTACCAGAGGACGCACTGCACGAGGAGGCGGGAGGATTGCATGCGGTGGATCACAATGCTAGTGCAGCATACCAGGCGGTGGATGGGACGCAGCGCTTGCATTCTGTAAGAGGGGGGGAGGGCGAGGGGAAGTTGATGGTACGTGAGCGTACATGCTATTGTGTGAATTGTTATGCGGAGTGTGTGCGCTCCATTCCGGACTCGGAGGGATGCTTGGAGACGTCCCACGTGGATGCGTGGAGAGATGTGGAGTTGCGGCCGGCTACGGGCGCGGCCGCCGTGAGGATTCGCGGCATGGTGGAGGAGTATGCGGCGGGTGTGAGTGTAGCCGTGCGGCGTGGTAGCATCATGGCGGTGAAGAAGGATCCTACGGACGCATCACATGCCTAGCTACTACTTGGTGAAGGCGCTGTCTGGTGTCACGGAGGTCGGCGGGAGGATCCGCTGTGATGACTATAGACAGACATTTGCTCCTGGAGACTCGGTGATTTCGGGGAGATACTTTGAGTGGACGGATCCAAACGTGCGAGATACATACACCTTAGATACTAGCAAGAAGTGCTTGATTCCGTGTGAAGCCGTACTAGCATGTGATGTTCGCCGGGGGGATGTGCACATGCTACCCCTGAGGGAGCATCAGCGGTTGTTGGCACTTCTGTGAGATTCTAGTGTTATGTAGATGTATATATTGTATATATTGTATATATTGTATATATTGTATATATTGTAGATACGGCCATGTTGCGGTGTATATTGTTATGACTTGTACATACTTCGAATAACTTCTCCGTATCACGTGCTACATCTCACGCACCCGCAATATATGCAATTTCTGCTTTGCAGCCCTTTTTACAAACGAAATTAGCTCCCCAGCACCCCGTGAATATGACCCGATGTGAAATTTCGCTTCTCATTGCCTAGGTATGACCTCTAAATACTTCTCACAACTTCTAATAACTTCACCATATCACGTGCAACATCTCACGCGCCCACGAGACATGCATTTTCTGTTTTGCAGTCAGTTTACAGACGAAATTAGCCCCCCAACGCCCCGTGCATGTGACCCGATGTGAAATATCACTTCTCGATGCCTAGTAATAACTTCTAGATACTTCTCACAACTTCTAATGACTTCACCGTATCATTTGCATATCTCACGCGCCCACGAGACATGCATTTTCTGTTTTGCAGTCAGTTTACAGACGAAATTAGCTCCCCAACGCCCCGCGAATGTGACCCGATGTGAAATATCACTTCTTGATGCCTAGTAATAACTTCTAGATACTTCTCACAACTTCTAATAACTTCACCGTATCATTTGCATATCTCACGCGCCCACGAGACATGCATTTTCTGTTTTGTAGTCAGTTTACAGACGAAATTAGCTCCCCAACGCCCCGCGAATGTGACCCGATGTGAAATATCACTTCTCGATGCCTAGTAATAACTTCTAGATACTTCTCACAACTTCTAATAACTTCACCGTATCATTTGCATATCTCACGCGCCCACGAGACATGCATATCCTGCTCCGCGGCCCATCTGCGACTTGTATAGCAGCCGTGTGGCCACAATAATTATCGAAAATGTAAAATATTGCCTTCGGGTGATTTCTTATAACTTCTAACATGTTCTTGAAACTTCTTGCGACTTCTTAATGCCATTTTCATTGATTATGCAATTTATAGTGCAAGCCCGTCCACCTAGCCGTGCTACATGCCAATGAGCCCTTCAAGTTAAGGTGGCTTAAGCCACCTTAAGCTGCGGGTAATAGGCATTTTTGAATTGAATAACCATTGAAACATTGCCATACCTGCATAGTGCCTAGCTAGCATAAAAATGTGTAAGCATTGCCATACCTGTACAATGTTTAACCCCTAAACCGATTTTGGAATCACCTGTTTTTTTTCACCTTTACCAATTCGTGAATATCTTCTGCTTACAAAATCCAAATCCAAATTTGAAGGTAACACCGAAAACGTCGTATTAAGCCGCATCGATTTAGAGCATATGTGTATGAATCTACGATGTACTGACGAACTTGTTGAATGTTGAATGGCATTTTACCCACGTTGGTATTATCATAAGTAATACGCGTTACAAAACCTAATCTTGACCCTAACATAACATGGAAGTACCCATTAATAGTACTTACACATAACATACCCTAACTAGGGCTAAGGGAATGATACGGTGATACATCGGCTTTGCAAGTGAAGATAAAACATATCTTCAAGGTTTACCCTCAAATCATATGAATATAGTTTCGATGAGCCCAAAGTTAAGGACATGATTGGATGCGCCTGATATAGACGTTTCCAAAACTGTCCTCAAAGTTGAATTTGGATAAAAAAACGACTTTGAAATTAAAGATTCAGTGAAGTTTTCGGCTTGGGTAGATTTCTACCCAAAAATCGGTTTAGGGGTTAACGGTAGCAATGCGTAAACATTGCCATATCTGGGCAGTGTTTGATAAACATGGCCATACCTATAAAATACAAATAATGCCAGGGCATGGCCATGTCTGATAAGTATTTGAGAATAAACACATGATAGGTAAGGCCATACCTGGCCTTGTTTCTGTATAAACATGGCCTTGTCTGATCAGTACTTGAGTATAAATACATGACAGGTAGGGTCCTACTTACCCTTGTTTCTGTATAAACATGGCCATGTCTGATCAGTACTTGAGTACAAATACATGATAGGTAGGGCCCTACTTACCCTTGTTTATGTATACACATGGCCATACTTACCCACTATCTACCCAATAATGTCTAAGTGATTCATGCATTCACGTGCGTACATATGGTGCGTTAGACATTGGGTAGGTAGGGGGTAAGTAAGGGGTAAGTAAGGGGTAAGTAAGGCCAAAAACATGACCAAACATGGCCCTAACTGGGCAATGTTGCGCCGCGAAAAAACACGCCCAAACATGGCCATGTCTGAAGCCATCCAGACGCATTGGGTATATACAAGGCAAACATGGCCCTACCTACAAATCCTAAATTTGTAGGGGTCTGCGTACATGCGTACCCGGCATGCACCTCACTCAAATGTACATGCGGGGTACATACGCACCAGTCATGTTAATAATAATAAGTACAGGTGTGCCTGGCTTACGTACATATGTACCTGGTCTGCGTACATGGCTACATGCGTACCCGGCATGTACCTGACTCAAAGGTACATGCGGGGTACATGTGCACCAGTCATGTTAATATTAATAAGTACATATGTGCCCGGACTAAGTACATATGTACCGACAGTGTACCCCGGGTGTCCCAACGCGGTAACATCAAACGGTAACAAGTAACGGTGACATCCAACGGTAACCTGAGTACATATGCGGTACACATGCACCCGTCCATGGGTACATGTCGGGTACATGTGCCAGAGGTGTTAGGTACAATCATACATAGACGCGTGTACCCGGCATGTACCCGGCGTGTACCCGTTCGTGCGTACATTCCGGATACGCGTGCCTCGCCGCGAGCACGAGACTTGCAAGGTACACGTGCACCCGACATGTACCAAACCCCGTTTTTTGACTGTTTTGGTACACGTCGGGTACACGTCGGGTACACGTTGGGTACACGTTGGGTACAAATTGGATACACGTTGGGTACACGTTGGGTACACGTTAGGTACACGTCCCGGGTGCATGTCGGGTACATATGCACTGGGCTTTCCAACATTTTTAGGGATCCGCCGTACCCCCCACCGCCACGGCAACAACACCCTGACCCTGCGGTAGCATGTGGGACGCATGAATTCTTAGGGTAGTGAGTAGGGCTGGCATCATAAGGCGACGCAGTGCACGTGCAGCGCAGGGTATCTGACCCGCCCCCGTGTGGGGTTCATAATGTGATTACATAAAACGGAGCATATGGTTGTGTAAAACCGGATGTGTGACCCTGACCCTGCGGTGGCATGTGGGACTCTGACCCTGCGGTAGCATGTGGGACCCTGACCCTGCGGTAGCATGTGTGACCCTGACCCTGCGGTACAGTAGTCTCTCGGATATAAGAATGTCGGAGAATCAGGTGTGGGGTGAATATTCATTCTAAAGATTTTGAGAATTTCGCCAATTTAATTCTTAACACGTGGGTCGTGATAAGAATCCATATTGGGCGAATCTGCCCCATATATTCTTAAGCATGGAAAAGGGCATAAATATTCCTAAAATTCGACCAAATATCGATCGCCCCATTTATTCTTAATTTCGCGATTCGAAATTTGCGGCTGCCTCAAGTTTGAATCGACAAAATAAAGCGTGTCTTGCTTGTAAAAAATCACTATAAAAGTATGGACGACCAGACACGGAAGAGGCTTCGGCTTCCGAAAGAGGATTTCTCTGATGGATTAATTAACCAGTCTAAATTTGAAGAGTTCGTTGCGCAGCTCGGTGATCAAGTCCGTGTTACATACCCCAACACCGGCAGAGCCCCCTTCACAGCAGGTCCCGATACAGGTCCCTACACCTACAACCATTTATCGCGGGTGTTTATTATTGCCCAGTGACACTTTACAGCATTGCCTTGCTATAATATGAACACATAATATCTAGCGCGGCACTCTTTGCTTGGCTCATATACTGTATCATTTTGCCAGATTAAATGTAGTAATGTATTACATTGCGAGCATTATTGGTTGCACCCTTTAGCATGTTAGGAATAAAGGTGCAACGTACAGTACTCCTCCATTTCCTGGAGCACTCGGACACAACGTCCCAATCTGGGTTTATTTCCTGCATCACCCAATTCAAGTCGATATCAATCTATACATTCAACATCGGGGGTTTATTCTTAAACACGCAAAACCGGTTATGAAAATAAGAATACCCCTCGAGAAGTCTGCCCTATACATTCTTAATTTTTTTTCAGGTCGAAATTTAAGAATATGACCCCAAAAAACAATTTGGGGCAAGTATTCTAAGCGATTTTTGAGTTTCTTCCGGGGCGAGTTTCTTATTATAATCGGATATTCTTATATTTGAGAGACTACTGTAGCATGTGTGACCCTGACCCTGCGGTAGCATGTGGGACCCTGACCTGCGGTAGCATGTGGGACTACGACTTCGCGGGTAGCATGTGAGACCCTCACCCTGCGGTAGCATGTGGGACCCTGACCCCGCAGTAGCATGTGGGACCCTGACCGCGCTTTAGCATTATTTGGACCCTGACCCTGCGGTAGCATGCGGGACCCTGCAGGAGCCGCTATTGCAGTCCCGTCACCAGCATCCGCCGTAACCCCCGCCACGCCAGGGACCCCGGGAGTTGCTACTGCAGTCCTGTCACTAGCATCCGCCGTACCCCCACCGCCACGGCAGGTGGACACCGGGAGTTGCTGCAGTCCCGTCACCACCATCCGCAATACCCCCACCACCACGGCAAGGACCACGGGAGTTGCTACTGCAGTCCCGTCACCATCATCCGCAGTACCCCTCACCGCCACGGCATGGACCCTGGGAGTTGCTACCAGCCCGTCACCACCATCCGCCGTACGCCCCACCGCCACAAAGGGACCCCGGGAGTTGCTACTGCCGTCCCGTCACCCCCATCTGCCGTACCCCCACCACGACAGGGACCCCGGGAGTTGCACTGCAGTCCCGTCACTAGCATCCTCGTACCCCCACCGCCACGGCAGCGACCCCAGGAGTTGCTACCGCAGTCGCATCACCAGCATCCGCCGTACCCCCCCACCGACGCGGCAACGTAAGATCGTGGTTCCTACTATGAGGACCTGCAATACTTGTTGCTTTGCAGTAAATCCAAGTTTGCTCTCTATCGTAATCATGTCGTGCGTGGTTTCCATGAGTGCGCAGTTCGTGGGGCGAGATTGCAAAAATTGAAAATGAATGAGGTGGTCATCGTTATGGATTGGAAAATGAGATGGTTGGTCACTTTTTTCCGTGAAGCTCAAGTTCAAATTTTTTTGGGAAGTCTGGAATCGTTTGGCATGGAGTGATGTATATGTCTAATAAGGATGCGGAAAATGTGGAGCAGACCATCGTGGAATATGAAGATGACATGACCGATGACAAAAAAAATAAGATGGAGTTGCTGTGTTATCTTCGCTAGAATTGGCTACTCGCGCATTTTTGAAGAGGCACCCGGAAAAAACTTTGGCGCATTTGTTTACAGATGGGGTAAACTGTTGCGCGGGGAAATACCTCGCATTGGCTATACCTGAGTTGTGCACATGGACTGGGTTGCGCATCTTGGGGCATCACACTGGTGAAGCGGGCAAGAATAAGTCTGAATTGTATGCACACTTTGCAACTGGTGGGAGGCATGTCAAAGAAGCTACAGCCACAGTCGACTTTGATACCTACCATGCCGCAAGTTTGCTGAAAGCACATCAGCAGGGTAGCGGGGTTCATGGTACTTTGGGGCGGGAGGTCGTCACAAACAGAGATGATGGAAATGTGGCGAAAGTCAAGTCTACCGCACTTCCTTCGATCACACAATATTCACACCGTGAGTATGTGTGGGATGCCAACGGGAACCTTGTTGGATTGCGCTTGCGCCAGCAAAGCTTTATGGGGAATGGCAAGATGGTCTCGGCGGCTACTGTAAGTTGCGGTCCATGTGGATGGGTAATAAACCACAATAACCAACTGGGGTTATTGACATGGCACCAACACTAGCAACATCTACGGGCTCCACACCATCAGCTGCTTCTGCAGTCCCGTCACCGGCCTCCGCCGTACTCCCCACCGCGACGGCAACAACACTTAGAGTTGTTACTGTAGTTCAGTCACCTGCATCCTCCGTACCTTCCACTGCCACGGGCGGGACACCCACATCTAGTACTGCAGCCCCATCGCCGCACCCGCCGTACCCCCACCGCCACGGCAGCAGCAACACCTGGAGCTACTACGCAGTCTCGTCACAATCAGCCGTAACCCCCACCGCCACGGCAGCGACCCGGAGCTACTACCGCAATCCCATCACCAGCATCAGCCGTACCCCCCAACGCAATGGCAGCGACCCCTAGAGCTGCTACCGTTGTCTCAGCACCCGCCTCCACAGTACCCCCCACCGCCACGGCGGCGGCCCCTGGAGCTGCTACTGCGATCCCATCACCAGCATCCGCAGTACCCCCCACCGCCACGGCAGTGACACCTGGAGCTATTACTGCAATCCCGTCACCATCGATCAGCCGACACACTCAAACGTGGTCGTGTGGAGGCAAGGAAAGCAGTGCGCCTCCCTCCGCAAGGTTTCAGGAGGACTTGCCTCTGCTCCGAAGGTTTTCTTGACAACCGCGGGTAAAGAAGGTGCAGTTCAACAAGCAGACAAGAAGAGAGGAGAATTGCGTAAGCGAAAAGCAACACCAGGTTGCAAGAACAGAGGTAAATGAATCAGAACGCCGTGCTCAATATAAAATGTTTTATTGCTGTACTCATGTGCATGAAGATACGAGTTGTACACGTGCCTTCTCTTCGAAAGCGCGATTGCAAAATCACGTGGACGCAGCTCAGTCAGATTCATCTAAGCACACTTCAGGGAACTCAATGTGGCGGAAGCGAAGATTTGCCGCACAAAAGAGGATGCGCACTGCATATCAGATGAAAACAATCATTGGGGACCCAAACTTTGGTGCTAGCGCTGTAGCCACCAATGCACGTGTGACCATTGATTATACGTTAACTAGTGAAGACACTTGCATATTGGCAAATGGCCAAGCCGTGAAATTAGAAGTATTGGCCCCTGGATACGCCATCACAGCCAAGCGAGGTGGCAACAAACGATACATAGTTCCACAACTAGAATTCTTGAAACGGTGTTATGATGAGGGGGTAAAGGACAAAGCAAAAACGTTTACAGCAGAAGCGGCGCAAGCTGTCATGCCATTGCATGATACTCCACACGGAACTGTTAGATTTCCCAATGATGCTTATTGGATTGCAAATGCTAATGGGCGTCCTGCCTTCAGAGTCCGTGAGCTACTTGATCATTGGTCACTCAAACCATGGTTCAGCCAACAAAAGAGTGCATTTGAGAAGGTTGTAGGCAACGCATTGAAAAACTCGGTCCAGCAGCAGGAAGCGAATTTGCAGAATGGCATTGATATGTTAGACGATGCCGATGTCCTTGATGGCGATGCCTGACATTCTAAGTACATAATGGATATTGTGCATAGTAACATTATTTCCAGTCCTTCTTTCCATTACATGCAATAGTCAATGCATAGTATCTTCTGATATTTGCGTGACGCACATTTGAGCCCATCTCGATGATATTAGGCACTGGTGCAAGGTACACGTACACGTTTACGCAATTGGTAGATAGGGGTTAGAGCCACGTGATTTTTCCAATGAGGGTGTGGGCAACCTTGGTGGAATAATGTATCATGATGTGTAATCGTTGTATCACGAAGGCTAGGAATTGATTGTAGGGACAAATATAATTCAAAATACATTAATCACGAGTATCGCGATCGAATTCGTTGACACGTATATGGGATGGGAGCGATCATTCCTATGGGATGCGATGGATTCGAGGGTATTTTTTAAAAAATTTAATGTCACTTTCATTTTCAACTGTTCAAGCCATATAGCTCCGGCTTTGTTTGCACACAAGTGGCACGTTCATTTCCGGGTTCCATATGCGTCCATTGACATTTGTGTTGAGTGCTGGTCGGGTCAACCACCTAGATTCCGAACGGTTGCGCACCCGAACGCTCCGCACATGGCACCGCTCGTTGCGGCTCTAGCCAAGGACGCGCGTGTCGCTACCCCACGCGGCAAAGGCGTGATGCGCAGAACAGCTCCCTGCATTTCATATTATTTCCGAATGGTTGTGCACCGACGGACGTGCCGCACGCGACTGCTCTGTGCACAAACTCTGGCCAGGCACGCGCGTTTCGCTATCCCCCGCTACGGCGCGGTGCACCGACCGGGGCCCGGCAAGGTGATTATGTTTCTAACCATTTTTTACCATGCCGAATTTAATGACGACGTCCGTTCTCACCGGTTAGAGCCGTGTAGGGCCCTACACCGTGCTCAAGGTGGGCCCAGGCAAATCAGCCTCGAGCACAGACACACCCGCTTCACGTCGGTTGTACTGAGATATGACTATAGTCAGAGTATGACAGTCATTACTCAGGCCAAGGGTAGGTATCAGTTGTTCCGGACGGTATCGATTGATTCTGATACCTAGCATTTTATTATCAATCGATATTGATAACAAAATAAAAGTATCAATTGATTGTGATATATGTCAGTTGATATCAATTGATTTTTATACACAATAAATTTCATCAATCGATTCTGATATCCGCTATTGGTTATCAATTGATTTTGATATTATCACACTAGACACATATCACTCCGGCTGAGAGTCGTCCCTCCCAACTTAGCAAATATTGCTGACTTCCATAGTGCTTCCGCTGACCTTTGATCTAACGTACAAAATACTCGCTCTCATCACTACCAGCTGCATCGTACAGGTGAAGTTGAGTTCGTTTGATTGGTCCCGCTCATTGTGCGACCAATTGGACGTCATTCCCTTTACGGGGAATGCACCAACACCTCTGGCCTTGGCCATGGTCGGTGTATACATTTGTGCGTGTATGCAAATATTGCAATGTTCACGATAGTTCGCAACCCAGCTAAAAGGCTGGAATCCAAGCCGATAATAGACACTTAGATAAAGGGTTGTAAATATGTAAGACGATAACGCCGATGCTCAATTCGTGCCCATCCAATCAGCAAGAACGTCGTAGGTGCCACTTTCGGAGCGATATGCTGCATGACCCAAAACGACATGCCCCTACCCCCTGCCCCCTAGCGCGTCCGATTCTGATACTATGTTCGTTCCACGACCATTGATTGATATCGATAATCCGCAAAATCGATCAATAAATACTGATATTGCGCAAATGAAATCAATTGATTCCGATTAATCTGAATTGTAATCAATCGATAATGATATTCTGAGATCGTAAAAAATGTATTGATCGATACCAATATTTCTGATATATCAATATATCAGAATATTAGTCCAACTGATACCTGGCCTTGTACTCAGCTAGTCTGAAGATATATACGAGTGTTCAGACTAGCTGAGTAATGCTTATAAAATAACTCGTGATTTTTCCTCTCACCACGAACCCTTTCATCTCGCTCCATATGCATCCAACAACACGTGTGAAACGTGCCGCATCGGGCGCCACACCATGCTCGAGGCGGTCACCAGACGAGTATGCCAAAGCGTTGACCGACACCCTTGCATTGTGGGTGCTTGAAAAATAGCACCCGGTTATTTTGCACACAGGTGACATGTTCATTTCGTTTCATATGTACCGGACGGAATGACACAACCACAATTCATGGAAGCGGTCCACCAAAACTCGAACCAAATGTTAGACTCAATTACTAGGTATGGGACAATGGGAGTAGCGGTGGTTGACAATCCCCTAGATTATTACCCTAACATTGAACCTTGGATGTGACACATACCCTGCGAGCTTCCAACGATCGATAGGTGTGAGAGGTTTCATGCGGTCGATGTGATGTTGTGGTCGTGTCTCCTTTAAGAAATCGACGAATTTTCAAATAATAATTTCCCGATTTTCAAAAATTTCGCCTGCGGCGGGAATAATGGGGGTTTTGGGCCGTTTGCCAGGACCCCCCAAAACGTCTTTCCAAATCGAAATCCCAAAAACCCCCACTTCTCATTTTTCGGCTCTTAAGTAAGTGAGTAAGGTAAAGGTAATTTGCTTCGGCCCTAAAACATAAAGAGCAGAGGTCAAGTCTATTGCGAAATTATTTAGTCGGGGGCGGTGTATTAAATTTATATTAGTCGCTGAAGAATGATTATAATTTTCAGACATCTTCCAATTTCGCCGCACAGGGCGAAATTTTTGGGGTATTGGAGCCAAACCTGGAAACTTTCTGGGCCATTTCAGCCCCAACAAGCAAATTTTGGAAAATTATGGGCGATTTTCACCGAAATTGGATCACATTTTTAGTCGGCGCTACGAAATTTCAATTAAATTTCACCTTAATATTCGTTTATATCATCTCATCATTCGTTTATATTTTGTATTTATACAAAGAAATACAAACAGTGCAGTGAAAGAATACAAACAGAGGCGGACCTGGCGGTGTCATCGTTATCGTTTGGTGGTCGTCAGATCATGCATTTTTCGTGTCACCCGTTGGGATTCGAATTTTGTTTGTTTAAGCATAAGATAAGTTAAGGGAAGTATAACGTTGCTATGGTCCTAAATCATGAACGCTGCTCGCATGCTGAAGCGCTCCCAGCCGACGCACCAAAGGTGTAAAAACATTATTATAACAGCGAAGCCCACTCGTCGCTCTACCATATGTATCTTGTATGCACGTATACACATGCTCATGCGCTTTGGTCCTTCCAATATTGAATCAGTATTGAATTCCGGTAGACCGTCATAGTTACCCTCTTGAGAGGGACAAAATTCAAGGGAATTGATCCCTGACGTGACGTTTCTGATTTCATATTACTATTATAAAACTTTTTACAGCACCTCGTTATCGGAGACACCTTACTTGTTCATTTTACCCTCCTTCGCATATTGCATCCAGAAGGAAATTCCGAGCATATGTCGCACGCGGCTTACAATTTATGATAACAGATGCACTGCTCGGGTATACAAGGATACATCAAACATCTACACCAAGGAGGCGTGCTTTTTGGAACACTTGTTCGTAGTATTGGACAAGGCTACCATTCGTACCACCATACTCCTCGGGGAGTTGACTCGGGTGAACATATTCCTGAAGTGTTGACTGGTAATTGCCGGCGAAAATTTGAATCTGGAAAACCACCAACCGGATGTGAGTTATGTATGGGGGTGAGGCTTATCCTTGGACCAATTCCTTTGGCACCACTTAGCCGCAGAAGATCGGCTGCAGTATGTACCCAAACTGGGGATCAAAGGATTCAGAACACACTTCGGGACACTTACCCGATTTTTCCGCAGCTCATTAGTGAAGAATGGGATACCCTAAGCCTGACTATGCCACTCGAGCGCCTCTCCAACTAGGCACTAATGCTATGCGCTGGAAGCCGGTTCACCTCTGACCCTCGAGCTGCCTGAGCCATCTCTCCTCGACCAAGCCCAGAACCACCACCCTGCCCCCTGCCTACTCCAAAGCGTGTTCTGAAGAGAGCTTGTCCACCCACTGCACGTGCGGTTTTCCAAAGGGCTGTCCCGGTTTTCCAAGGGGCTGATACTTATAAACTGAATTGCTTCCTTCTGACCTTGCGCGCCCACCACCAAACTGTTTTGTGTGTATGTATGCTTATCCTTGCGACTCCTTTGGCACCCCGTAGCCACTGTTGTGTGTGTGTGTGTAAGCAAGCTCCAAGCAGGCAAGGTGAGATATCATATGGATGCACTTATGAGCCATCATGGAATGAATAAAATACGCACACAAATACATACAAACCCTAAAACCCTAAAACCCTAAGATAGACCTCTGCATATATGAACAATACGTTACAACTCAAATAATGCATGTTTATTGTCCAGTTCATGAAGAGCAGGGCTCACCTTGGCGACGGTGTGCTTATTCAGCCACGGCTTGACCATTGCCCATACCACCCAAAAGACGTACGGCACATTTATAATAAAACACTGTCACCCCCAAAATTTCCCATCACATACACCCTATTTCTCAAGACTCCCTTGCGTCTCGCGCCGCTTTTGGCGCATGGCTCCTTTTCTCGGTTCGCCCTGGGAGAAGCCACAGTGGAGCACAGTGGTTCGCTAGTTCATACGCATTGTGCATGGCAGGCATGACGGCGATGAAAATGCCATCCTCACCTCCTTCCACCATTCAAGGGGTACATACCTGGGCCATGCGCTCTGGGTAATGGGATTGGTCCAGGGCAGCAATCTCCTTAAAATATGCCAAAAACCTTTGCGTCACAATGGCATAGGTCATGTCCTGATTGACACCCCAACCTTGCCTCAACCTGGGCACACCAAAAAAGGTGGGACACCCTCGCCGAAGCTAGTGGATGAGAGAAGCATGCTGGAATGCGACGGGACGGAGATAATATACCGCGCACTGAGAGGCGTGAGTACCCAAAGACCCACCTACCCTATCAAGCAAAACACAATAGCGCTTTGTCCCTAAATCAAGACGCACTTTTGTATACTCGATAAAAGCATGTTTATATCGCCAACTTTCTCGCAAATTACAACATTTTCAATCAAGAAAAGCGCCCATCGTGCGAGTTTGCACGATGTCACAATGCAAGCTTGCACGATGTCACAATGCAAGCTTGCACGATGTCACAATGCAAGCTTGCACGATGTCACATTGCAAGCTTGCACGATGCCACATTGCAAGCTTGCACGATGTCACAATGGAAGCTTGCACGATGTCACAATGCAAGCTTGCACGATGTCACAATGCGAGCTTGCACGATGTCACAATGCAAGCTTGCACGAGTTCAAAATGCAAGCTTGCACGATGGCACATTGCAAGCTTGCAAGATGTCACAAAGCAAGCTTGCAAGATGTCACAATGCAAGCTTGCACGATGTCACAATGCAAGCTTGCACGATGGCACAATGCAAGCTTGCACGATGGCACAATGCAAGCTTGCACGATGGCACATTGCAAGCTTGCAAGATGGCACAATGCAAGCTTGCACGATGGCACATTGCAAGCTTGCACGTTGGCACATTGCAAGCTTGCACGATGGCACATTGCAAGCTTGCACGATGTCACAATGCAAGCTTGCAAGATGTCACAATGCAAGCTTGCACGATGGCACAATGCAAGCTTGCACGATGGCACAATGCAAGCTAGCACGATGTCACAATGCAAGCTTGCACGATGTCACATTGCAAGCTTGCACGATGCCACATTGCAAGCTTGCACGATGTCACAATGGAAGCTTGCACGATGTCACAATGCGAGCTTGCACGATGTCACAATGCAAGCTTGCACGAGTTCAAAATGCAAGCTTGCACGATGGCACAATGCAAGCTTGCACGATGGCACATTGCAAGCTTGCACGATGGCACATTGCAAGCTTGCACGATGGCACATTGCAAGCTTGCACGATGTCACAATGCAAGCTTGCAAGATGTCACAATGCAAGCTTGCACGATGGCACATTGCATGCTTGCACGATGTCACAATGCAAGCTTGCACGATGGCACAATGCAAGCTTGCACGATGGCACAATGCAAGCTTGCACGATGTCACAATGCAAGCTTGCACGATGGCACAATGCAAGCTTGCACGATGTCACAATGCAAGCTTGCACGATGTCACAATGCAAGCTTGCACGAGTTCAAAATGCAAGCTTGCACGATGGCACATGGCAAGCTTGCACGATGGCACAAAGCAAGCTTGCAAGATGTCACAATGCAAGCTTGCACGATGGCACAATGCAAGCTTGCACGATGGCACAATGCAAGCTTGCACGATGGCACAATGCAAGCTTGCACGATGGCACATTGCAAGCTTGCACGATGGCACATTGCAAGCTTGCAACATGGCACAATGCAAGCTTGCACGATGTCACAATGCAAGCTTGCACAATGTCACAATGCGTGCTTGCACGATGGCACATTGCGAGCTTGCACGATGTCACAAAGCGAGCTTGCACGATGGCACAATGCAAGCTTGCACGAGTTCACAATGCAAGCTTGCACGATGGCACAATGCAAGCTTGCACGTTGGCACATTGCGAGCTTGCACGATGTCACACTGCAAGCTTGCAAGATGTCACAATGCAAGCTTGCACGATGGCACAATGCAAGCTTGCACGTTGGCACATTGCAAGCTTGCACGATGGCACAATGCAAGCTTGCACGTTGGCACATTGCAAGCTTGCACGATGGCACATTGCAAGCTTGCACGATGGCACATTGCAAGCTTGCACGATGTCACAATGCAAGCTTGCACGATGGCACATTGCAAGCTTGGACGATGTCACAATGCAAGCTTGCACGATGGCACAATGCAAGCTTGCACGATGGCACAATGCAAGCTTGCACGATGTCACAATGCAAGCTTGCACGATGTCACAATGCGAGCTTGCACGATGTCACAATGCAAGCTTGCGCGAGTTCAAAATGCAAGCTTGCACGATGGCACAATGCAAGCTTGCACGTTGGCACAATGCAAGCTTGCACGATGTCACAATGCGAGCTTGCACGATGTCACAATGCAAGCTTGCACGAGTTCAAAATGCAAGCTTGCACGATGGCACATGGCAAGCTTGCACGATGGCACAAAGCAAGCTTGCAAGATGTCACAATGCAAGCTTGCACGA
>LGRX02011104.1:0-17850 GCA_001247695.2 Cymbomonas tetramitiformis
GTCCACTTTTCCAAGCTTCCCTTTCAACATGTTGCTCTCTAACAATCACTAGCAGGATTCCTGTATTGACATCTGCCATCGACCAATCATGTGCACATATATGCCTGATTCTGGTACTCCTCCACCAATCATCAGGCAGATCACGATATTGCCATTGCAGATCTTTCTGGAATCCACCAGATCCTCAATATAATTATTGTCATTGCAGATCTTCTCTTGAAATCTGCCTTGCCATCAATTATTTCTTCATACAGCTGTGACCGGCATGCAACAAGGCCCTTGCAGCATGCAACCACCCGTCACCAGCATGCAACCTGGCATATGTAGCATGCAACCTGGTCTCTGTTGCATGCAACCTGGCCTCTGTGGCATGCAACCAGACCTCTGTAGCATGCAACCTGGCCTTTGTAGCATGCAACCTGGCCTCTGTCGCATGCAACCTGGCCCCTGTGGCATGCAACCCGACATCTGTCGCATGCAACCTGGCCTCTGTGGCATGCAACCTGGCCTCTGTGGCATGCAACCAGACATCTGTAGCATGCAACCTGGCCTCTGTCGCATGCAACCTGGCCCCTGTGGCATGCAACCCGACATCTGTCGCATGCAACCTGGCCTCTGTCGCATGCAACCTGGCCTCTGTGGCATGCAACCCGACATCTGTCGCATGCAACCTGGCCTCTGTGGCATGCAACCTGGCCTCTGTAGCATGCAACCTGACATCTGTAGCATGCAACCTGGCCTCCGTGACATGCAACCGGGCCTCTGTAGCATGCAACCCGACATCTGTAGCATGCAACCTGGCCTCCGTGGCATGCAACCTGGCCTCTGTAGCATGCAACCTGACATCTGTAGCATGCAACCTGGCCTCCGTGACATGCAACCGGGCCTCTGTAGCATGCAACCTGACATCTGTAGCATGCAACCTGGCCTCCGTGGCATGCAACCGGGCATCTGTAGCATGCAACCAGGCATCTGTGGCATGCAACCAGGCATACGCAGCATGCAACCAGGCATCTGTATCATGCACCCACTCGTCGGCAGCATGCAACCAGATCTCTGTAGCATGCAACCCCGCTGCTCGTACCTCCCGGTACAACTCCTCCCCCCTCAAGAGCGGCCTATCTCCCGATGCCGCTCCCGGTGTCTTCAGGTATCAAGCTCCCCGAATTGAAGATGGTGGAAGAGATGACGCAGTAACGGAGCTGGTACGGGGTACACGGCGTGAGCATCTCGCGCCCCTGGTTGCTGTGAAGACGATGGTCCAAGCTGAGCAGTCTCAGGGTGCCCTCCGGTGGCCCATTTACATGCGCAAGGTGTCCGCGAGGTACACTCCAGCAATGGCGTTGGCGGAGGTGAGCTAGTCCAGATACATGTCGGCTTACGATATCGCTCTCCATACTTACAGTAGGTGCAAAAAAGAGGCTGTGGCAGTTTACGAACCACTGACCGCAACCGCAGTGCATTCGGGTATCTTCCCTCAGGGTTTTCAAGAAACCAGTGCTTGGGCTTCAAGTACTCGATAGCATCCAGGGTGCATTTCACACTCTTGTCTGCTCCTTCCAGATCAGGAGGGCCTCCCGTAGTGCGCGCCTGACTGTACTGGGTGCATGGAGGGCTGGCCCAGATGACATCAAAGAATCCCGGTGGATACTGAGTGGGGTCCCAGTCCTCCATTGATGCGAGATGGTTAGGTTGCCAGCGTGGGTCGTTGTCGAGCGTAACCACCGAGGCAGACGGGAAGCACTTGGCAAACTCCCTTTCCACCGATCCAGTTCCGCTGAACAACACCAAGATTCTCACTGGCCGGGTCTTTCGCTCTTCAAGGTCGGTGATCACCACTAGCTCTCCATTCCCCAAGGTTTCCACCCGCTCCCACGGCAGACAGAAGTCTTCCGGTGGAGAATCCACTTCCGGAACGTCACATGGGTGTTCCATTAGCTGGGATAAGGTGACGCCAAGGTGAACGGGCTGTCGCTGTTGACGTTGCCGTCGGTCATGCTCAGTGGACTTCAGCATGTCCGCCTGCATGCCTAATCGTCGTGCCTCGAACTCCTTGAGCTGCTGATTTTCCCCGCCTCTGTCCATCTTGTCTCTGGAGCGCCACTGGTCGTGAGCTGCCGAGTAGCCCGTCCAGCGTACCTTCCATTCCTCCACAGATTTACCCTTGACCATGCGTACACGATACGCCAGGATTTTGTCCACGTGAGCTTCCGCTTGCCCATCTACCATTACCGGGTCAGGTACGGGCAGTTGTGCTCGAGATGCAAACTCATCCTTGCCGGAGATGTACGGCTTCAGGCGGTGCTGCGCAAACACGTCGTGAATGCGCCAGTGCGGCGGTAGGGCCAGCCGATATGCCACCGGTGCCCCGCGGTCCGCCTCTGCCAGTTCCGCCTGCAAATCGCTGTAGAAGCACTCCACCACGGTCACAGGTCCATGCCAGCGCTTACCGAGCTTTCGGCATAGCGCACGGTCCATCACCTTTTCCGTCAGATGACGAGCTTCGATCCACACCAGATCCCCCACTGCGTACTTATGCTGCTTGTGGCGCCGGTCGAACTGCTCCCGCTGGCGCTGCTGAGCCAACTCAAGGCGGCCACGCGCGTCTCGCAACTGCGACGAAAACTTCGCAGCCATCTCATGGGCGGTACCCACCCCCCCTTTCCGTCGCGCAGAGCCAGGGAGAGTTGCAGCTTCCAGGAAAAGGTCTAATTGAGACATCGGGGACACCCCGTAGCATAGCTCAAAGGGCGTGAACCCGGTGACATCACTGCGCGAGTCGTTGATAGCGAACTCCACGTTCGTCATGTAGAGGTCCCAGTCATCAGGATTGGCACCCACGAACGAGCGCAACATGTCCTCCACCACCCGGTTGGTGTGCTCCGCCTGTCCGTCCGAGCGAGGGTTGTACGGAGTGGTAGAAGCCACCCGTACCCCCATAAGCCTCATCAGCTCACGCCAGAACGAGTCCTGGAATCTGGGGTCACGGTCGCATACAATCTTCATGGGGGCCCCATGCTGCCTCCAGACAACGTCGAAGTAGATGCGGGCCACCGTTTGCGCAGAGCTGTCTCCAAAGTTCATGGGCATAAGGTGCACCATTTTGCTCAGCTTGCACGTGAAGGTGACAAAGGCGTCGTTTCCTTGGGCGGTGAGCGGCAGCCCCGTAACGAAGTCCACGCTCACATCCTGCCAATTGCGTTGGGGAATAGCGTGCGGATTCAATAATCCATCGGGGTAGGATGCTCGGGGACGAACCGCCTGACATGTAGGGCATGAGGCCACCCATCCCGCCACATCCTCGGAGGCATTCTTCCACCAGAACCTGCGGAGAACTCTCTCCAGTGTCTTCTCCCGGCCAGTGTGGCCTGCAGCGGTGGAGTCGTGGGCATCCTTGAAGACTACTTCTCGCAAAGGGGAGTCCTCGCCGAGAACCAACTGGTACCGTCCTGCGGCTACACGCCATAGCACGTCCCCAACGATACGGAAATCCCTCGTGGCATGGTGCGGGGCCGCAAGGATCTCATCCCGCAGCTGCCGAAGAGGGCCGGCACGTGCATACTCATCGTGCAGGGACTCCAGGAATGTAACGTCTGTGGGAAGGCTCGTAGCGTCGCGGGTCTCAGCAGCCTTACCCCGTCGCACTATAGGAGGCGCCACTCGGGGATGCCGTACTCTCGGCAACAGCTGTCGGGTAGGGGGTGCATGTACCACTAGCACGGGCCACGGAAGGTCGTGAAGTACACCGTCAGGAGTCTCGAACAGCTGTGTGGGTACTCCTCGTTCGTCATGGGTAGGTATCACTTCCACCAGCCTCATACCAGCCATTCTGAAGAGCCGCCTCCATTGAGGCATGCGGGCCTGGATGTCCGGTAGAAGGAACACTGCCGAGGTATGTGCGGGGTCTTGCCGCCATTCGTCCACATACTTACGCAACACCGCCTCGATGGAGATATGACTGCTGGAGTATGGGGGTTTGCACCAAACGTGCTTTCCCCGCCACTGTTGTTGCAGACAATCAGTCCAGTAGGCGTCCACTTGGCGGTTCCGTCCACCCAGGTCACAACACGCGTCGACGTCGAAGCTGCCGAACTGTCGTTGGAGGCGCTCAAAGACCTCCTTGCGCACCTTCCAGTCTTGCCGATCGGCTGGGGGCTTGGCGGTTCGACTAGACAGCCGAGCTGGCTGCTTAGGCCTTCGAGAATCCGTAGCAGGCCGTGTCGAGGTTTTCGGCGTGACGGAAGGAGTCGTCGTAGCAATGGGTTGTTGCAGCCGAGCACTACGACGCAATACCGGGGTGGTTCCCGGGGTGCTCGTTTCCTGCCGGTGCTTTCCAGATTCGGACATATCAGCGAAGTAGTCGGTGGGAGCTCGCAGCATTAGTTGTGCTTCAGGCTGCATGCTGCATGTTGCATGCTCAGCTGGGCGTGTTGCATGCTCAGCTGGGCAGGTTGCATGCGAAGCTGAGCTGGTTGCATGCTCAGCAAGGCATGCTGCATGCTCAGGCGAGCTGATTGCGTGCTCAGACAAGCGTGTTGCATGCTCAGCGGGGCAGGTTGCATGCGAAGCTGAGCTGGTTGCATGCGGAGCTGAGCTGGTTGCATGCGAAGCTGAGCTGGTTGCATGCGAAGCTGAGCTGGTTGCATGCTCAGCAAGGCATGCTGCATGCTCAGCAAGGCGTGCTGCATGCTCAGGCGAGCTGGTTGCATGCTCAGGCAAGCGTGTTGCATGCTCAGCTGGGCAGGTTGCATGCAAAGCTGAGCTGGTTGCATGCTCAGCAAGGCATGCTGCATGCTCAGGCGAGCTGGTTGCATGCTCAGGCAAGCGTGTTGCATGCTCAGCTGGGCAGGTTGCATGCGAAGCTGAGCTGGTTGCATGCGAAGCTGAGCTGGTTGCATGCGAAGCTGAGCTGGTTGCATGCGAAGCTGAGCTGGTTGCATGCGAAGCTGAGCTGGTTGCATGCTCAGCAAGGCATGCTGCATGCTCAAGCGAGCTGGTTGCATGCTCAGCTGGGCAGGTTGCATGCGAAGCTGAGCTGGTTGCATGCTCAGCTGAGCTGGTTGCATGCTCAGCAAGGCATGCTGCATGCTCAGGCGAGCTGGTTGCATGCTCAGGCAAGCGTGTTGCATGCTCAGCTGGGCAGGTTGCATGCGAAGCTGAGCTGGTTGCATGCTCAGTAGGGCATGCTGCATGCCAGGGCGCGCTGCCAGCCTGGAGCAGGCTCACCAGGGCTCGCTCCGCCACCTGAAGCGTCTCCACGCCATCCATCCATGACTCCATGGTGGCCACCCATCCTGGTACAGGGGGTGGCGGGTGGTCTTCAAAGATCTCCTCGACATCCAGCACGGAGAGCGGGTCCTTGGGGAGGTCCGTCTCCTTGTCTACAACACCGGCCTCCTTGAGCCCATCCCGCGGGTCCTTGGTCACGTAGTCAGGTCGGCGGGATAGCGCATCAGGGACCAGAAGGAGGGCTCCCTTGACGTACTCCATTCGTGGGACACCGACTTCCACCAGGTCCATGTACCACCGTGCCTGTCGTCGGCTAAGCTCTCGTCCCGGGGACATTAGCCATTCCAGGGGGCGATGGTCACCTTGTAGCCGGAAGTCGGAGGAGAACAGGTAGTGCCTCCAAGTGACGGTGGTGCAATGGTGCAACGCACAGAGCTCCCTTTCGCCGGTGTGGTAATTCTGCTCCGCTGCAGAAAACTGCCGACTATCGTAGGCGATCACCCTCATACCGTCCCCCGTATCTTGCATGAGTACGCCTCCCAAAGCAACTCCGCTTGCGTCCGTTTGTACCAAAAACGGCGCTGACCCATCCGCGGCTGCCTTCATGTCGGGCAATGCCAATACTGGGGCTGAGGAGAGAGCGGTCTTCAGCTCGTCGAAGGCCCATTGTTGGAGTTCTCCCCACTGCCACGGTACGTCGGTCTTGGTGAGCAAGGTCAAGGGTTGGGCAATCTCCGAGAACCGGTGCACAAACCGGCGGTAGTACCCCGCTAGTCCAAGGAACTGTCTGACGTGGGTTACCGTCTCCAGCTTCGGCCAGTCCTTGATGGAGGACACCTTGTCATGCTGAGGTTGGCATCCTTCGGCGGATAGAGTGTGGCCCAAGAACCGTAGAGACTCCTTCAGCATCTGCGCCTTGGATGCCTTCAGGTATACCCCTTTTTCTCGACAAGTGTCCAAGAACTGACGTACGTGGTCGTAATGTTCTTCCACCGTGCGTGAGAAGACCACCACATCGTCGATGAAAATCCGTACAAAGGGGAGATGACCAAGTGCACGCTGCATTCGCCGCTGATACTGAGATGGAGAGTTCTGCAGGCCCTGGGGCATCACCAACCATTCGTAGGCCCCCATCTGGGTGGTGAACGCGGTCTTCTCCACGTCCTCCTCGGCCATTGGCACTTGCCAGAATCCGTCCACCGCGTCAAAGGAGGAGAAGAACGCTGCCCCTTGCATCTCGTCAAACATCAGTTGGATGTCCGGTAGTGGATACCGGTCCCGCACCGTCTGCTGATTCAATTGTCGGTAATCCACCACCAGACGCAATGTCTTCGGATCACCAGGCTTGGGTACCATCAGACATGGGGCGGCATACGGGCTTGACGACGGCCGGATGTAACCCTTCTTCATGAGCTGCTCGATGCGTTCACGTAAGAAAATGGCGTAGCTCTTCAGCGGTCATCTTGTATGGACGCCTACATGGTGGTCCACCCTCCGCGTCCGGCTTGCGATCGATGCGGGCCTTGTCCTCCTCAGTGCGACGCAACTTGGAGGCCTCCGGTAGAGCTGCACACAGGGTATCTAGATACTTCTCAAGGAAGGCGTCAAAGCGCTGCTTCCACGTGCTGCTTACCGGTGCATCTCGAGTATCTTGACGGGGTCCTTCCTTCTCCACGGGGGTGTGAGGTGGCGGTATTTCAGCAGCGGTAGCCGCAAAAGCTGCCTCATGGTCGTTCCCACGCGCGGCCATCATGAGCCACTGAGGTTGTGACTCTTCATCCCCGGCCAGGCGCCTGGTCTCGGCGTGGATGAGGTGCTGCTTCAGCTGCGCTGCCGTCAAGAATACCTCATCGATCAGCCCCGCGCCTTGAGCCTTGCCCTGACCCACCCCCGGACTACAGCCCGCGAGTGTCACCCGTTGCTGTCCTCCACCATTTGCTCGCGTGTTGAAGGATACGGAACCGTGACCGGCATAATCCAACGTGACCGGGGAGAGACTGCGAAGCCACTTACCCCCAACACCACGTCTACTTGGATTCCTAGCGGCAAGACTCGCAGAGCCATTCGCTTCTCGCAGTAGTTTACTCCCGCCGCCGTGTGCGCGGTGAACTTGGTGTACGCCACCTCTCCAGCGGTCTTCACAGATCCATCTGCCAGTGTGACCTTCATTGGCGTCCCTGAGCGCACTGTCAAGTCACATGTACGGGCACAGTCCGCCGAGATGAAGTTGTCCGAGGCGCCTGAGTCCACCAGCACCTTTACTCGGTGCCCACGAAGGTAGGCATAGAACACCAGGAGTAAGGGTCCTTCCTCGTCCCGCACCGCTGCCAGTGTGTGTGCCAAGAGTGTCCCTGTTCGAGTGTTTGCTTTCCAGCGCACCCCCCCATCCAGTTGAACACGCTTGCATTTAAGAGCATCTTCAATTGGGTGAGAGCTCAAAGCGGTTGCAGCCTCGTCCACCAAGGCGTTGCACTCGTGTTCTTCGCCACTACCATGTTCAGTGGCACTGACGTACGTGGTGGCGTTGGTCGAGACACTGACGTGAGTGGTATCACTATCAGTGGGGCTGACGTGAGTGGTGTCACTGTTGGTGTCGCTGACGTGAGTGGTGTCGCTGCCGGTGGCACTGACATGCGTTGTGTCGCTGTCGGTGGCGCTAATGTGCGTCGTGTCGCTGTCGGTGGCGCTGACGTGAGTAATGCCACTGTCGGTAGCGCTGACATGTGTAGAGTCACTGTCTGATCCGCTTCCCAGCGGCTGGAACCCACCGGTTGCATGCTGAGCCGAGCGCGTTGCATGCTGGGCCAGGCGCGTCGCCTGCTCAGCGGGGCATGTTGCATGCTTGGCGGAGCCGGTTGCATGCCCAGGCTGTCTGGTTGCATGCGCAGCCGGGCGTGTCGCATGCTCAGCCGGGCAGGTTGCATGCTTAGCCAGGCTGGTTGCATGCTCAACGAGGCAGGTTGCATGCTGAGACCCACCGGTTGCATGCTGAGCCGGGCGTGTTGCATGCCGGGCGAGGCGTGTTGCATGCTCAGCCGGGCGGGTTGCATGCTCAGCAAGGCATGCTGCATGCTCAGGCGAGCTGGTTGCATGCTCAGCGAGGCAGGTTGCATGCTCAGCTGGGCGTGTTGCATGCTCCGCTGGGCAGGTTGCATGCTGAGACCCACTGGTTGCATGCGTAGGCCGGCTGGTTGCATGCGCAGGCCGGCTGGTTGCATGCTCAGCAAGGCATGCTGCATGCTCAGCAAGGCATGCTGCATGCTCAGGCGAGCTGGTAGCATGTTCAGCGAGGCGGGTTGCATGCTCAGCTGGGCGTGTTGCATGCTCAGCTGGGCGGGTTGCATGCTGAGAGCCACTGGTTGCATGCGCAGGCCGGCTGGTTGCATGCTCAGCAAGGCATGCTGCATGCTCAGGCGAGCCGGTCGCATGCTCAGCCGGACTGGTTGCATGCTGTGAGGCGCTGGTTGCATGCTGGAATCCACTGGTTGCATGCTGAACCAGGCGTGTTGCATGCTGGTCGGGGCGTGCTGCATGCGGGGACAGGCCCGTTGCATGCTCAGCCGGTCGAGTTGCATGCCGGCGTGGGCTGTTAGGTCCTCCCGCCAGCTGCTGGGTCATGTTCAGCTCCTCCTCGGGCGGACTAGGGCAGGATGCAACACGTTGGTTGCATGCTGGCGGTATGCTGCCCGATCCGCCTGCCAGTTGCTGGGTCATACTCAGCTCCTCCTCGAGGTGCTCAGGTTCGCCCGCCGGTTGCTGGGTCGTGCTCAGACCCTCCCAAGCAGCAGGACGCGCAGCCTCCCAAGCCGCAAGACGTGCAGCTTCATTCTTCCTCCAGGCTTTCATCCGCTGGTCCAAGGTCGTACGCTTCCTCCCACTCCTCGAAGGCTTCGAACGACGGGTGGGCGTATCCTCCCCCGAGGACTGCTCACGGTGTTGCTGCAACCGGTACTGGCTGCAATGAATCTCCATCTCGGACTCGTCCGTGCTGTGGGTTAGGTCCGAGGGGCTCGATCCCAGAGTTGCCGCAAGAACTGTCTCATCTGGTTTGAGAGGAGCAGGATTGGGAGGTGGGTGTGCTCGTCGAACACGTCCGAACACAGCATGCACAATCGCCTTGCCGCACTGTCTGACCCGCTGGACTGCCGTGGTCCATGTGGAGGCCGTCTTGAGCGCATGGGAGTCAAAGGGGGTGTCCTGCGCTCGTTGTGCCCGCCGACGTCGCCACAAGCGATAGGCTTGCTGTATCGATATCGCCGCCGACGCTTGACGCCGTCGAAGGCGACGGAGCCCAGTCGTCTCCCAAGGTCGGCCTTCTTGAGGTACATTCGTCTTCGGCCCGTATTCTTGCTCCACAGCCCGACGCTGCTCGCGTGGGCTCAACTCTGCCCAGACCAAGCCCAATGTGCCGCCCATGCGACCACGCAAGCGGGCAAGTATAAGCTCGTCCAACTCGTACTTCCGTTGGCGTCGACTGAAGGGTGTAGTCGCGGGTCGTCGTGTAGCATGGCGACGACTGCGCTCAGCCATCTTGCGTGCCTCTGCCGGGGACTTCTTCTTGAGGGTCATGCGTAGTTGTCGTAGTAGGACACTTTCAGAAGTAGCCCCGGCCGGACTTCTCCAGCTCCACGATGTCAACCGTCTACGCTGATCCGCCAGGGAACTCTGGTACACCTCGGAGGCCCCCGGTGCAGATAGGTGCAGATCCTTGTAGTCGCTGGGCTGAACTGTTGGTGCCGCGTGATGAGCTCGGATACGTGGGGGAGGTCCATCAACATTACCGCGGTCAAATGGGACACCGTGTTCGGCACAGTAAGTCTCCCAACAAGGATGTGCTGTCGGTGGAGTCACCGGCGGAGTCAATGATCCCCGAGCAGGGGGGGGATCCTCCACTGAGAGGGGTCGTCTGCTCAAAATGGTTGCGCGCCGTGCGCGCTCTCGGCCACTGAAGGCAATCCGTGATGAACGGGGCCTCGGGCTGACGGTGGAGGGGGGCCGTGCGGCCACACCATGGGGCGAATCTGATGAAGCCTCTGTGCTCACTGGGGCATGCAGCGCTCGCAGTGAGACGGGCTTTGTCGGGGTACAGGCGGTGGCCTCGTCACGTGACGTCCGCGAGGGCCATGAAGGACGGGCTGCCACATTGGTATAGGGCTGCCTCTGTCCACGGGGTCGATGGAGATCTACTCCTCTTGCCCGGGAGCCCCTGTCGGCTCCCCACTCCGAAAAGCTGGATCCTCGGTGCTCGTGATGTCACACAGGGCACACAGATCCCCATAGAGGTCCACGTCAGCATCCGCCAGAGCGAGGATCTCCTCCATCGTTTCAAGCTCTTCGGGGTTGAGGGAATCCTCCTCGACTCTCTCCTCAATGACCTCAACGCAAGCCGCCACTTGCCCTGGCCTTCGCGCCAACCGTGCCGGGGCGTTGGCCTTCCAGATTGCCAACTTCTTTTCGTCTGTGCAATTGGCCACCAAGTGCTCGAGACTGCCACATGCAAAACAGGGCCGCTCCCTCACCGCAGGTGCCGGGCGGGATCCTTGGGTCGCCGCCGTGCTGACGGTCACCAGGGCCGCTGTTGCCGAGTCGCCCCCGGCAGTCCCCGGCTCCCACGTGAGTGCCGCCAACGCAGGCCTCCTCGGGGGCCATCTAGACCGCCCAGACGGGGTGCTGCGTGGTGGAACTTGCCGCTGTCGGTGTCCCATCTCCAGCGCCACCTTACGGGCGATGGTGTCGTGGAGAACCGCGTCCTCCATCACCTTAGCCGTCTCAATTTCCGTGGCCACGGAACGAACCTTCAAGATGGCGGAGGTGTCGGACCGTCCGAGTCGACGTTGTTCATCTTCCCACTGCTCCGGGTGACTGGTGTCCAGCCCCAGATCCGCCAGCTTGGACCCCACTTGAACGCTGTGACGTAGTCCACCCCAAAAGAGCTCGAGAAGTTCCAGTTTGGTAACCTTGCCGCAACCCCGTACTACGTCCGCCACAAAGTTGACGGTCGCGGTTCGGGTGGTGATGCGGGTGTAGAAGGCACCGGTCTTCTCCTCCGATCGCTGCCTCGTTGAGAGTAACTCCGACTTCAGCCGCTTCAGGGCGTCCGTGGTGATGTCCACCGACAAGGCAAGGTCGCCCATGAACCGTGGCACCGTTGCGTACCTCGCCTTCCACGCCTCTCCTTCGCTGCCTCCTGGCGCCATCTCCTCGACGTACAGCTTCTGAGCCTTGGCCAACTTGGCGGTCTTGACCATCCATAGCAAGGTGGAGACGCTGAGCTGGTTGCGTCCTTGCGCCTCACGCCGAAAACTGGGAGTAGTGAGCGCCGCAATCACCGTCATGTGCTCCAGAAGCGCATTCACCGCCACAGAGAACTCCTCGAGGTCATCCATGGCCCGGCCCTTCGTGTAGTGATCGCCGGGGAACTCCGGGAGGTCCTCCACCAACTTGTAGATGCCCCTCAAGAGCGAGCTCTCGTTCTTGATCGCGGTCTGGTAGGAGCGGTCGTCAGGGGTGAGCATTGCCGTCAGGTCTTCCGGAGCTCGTGCAACTCCGGCCGGTGGTCCCGCCACTGCCGTGTGAGCCACCGTCGGGGTGAAGGTCGCGGCATCGGCTGAGAGTCGATGTGAAGGAGCTGGGAAGGTGGAGGGGGTGGAGGGGTCTGGCTGCATCGTAGGAGGCGGCCCAAACGATGCAGCTAGGTACCATGGAGCAGCACATACCTCCACCCAGGCTTGTAGCCCATCCAGCTCGTAGGTCTCCGCCTCCGACTCCGTGAAGGCATCCACCACCGGTCGTCTCGGGCATTGGTACCATTGTGACGGAATTCTGGGACGCCTCGTGCCTCGAATAGACTCCTCTGCCACCGAGCGGTCCACCAAGAGGGCGTAGGGGGAGGTCTCGGTGGTGTGCAGCGGACGTATCTCGGGGAAAGAGGTACCGCCGGCCCCGCTCAGAATGTATCGAGTAGGACTCAGCCCAAGATTGTCACAGACCTTCAAGGCTGCCGACAGACCATGGCGCGAGGAGGTGATCTCAGGTAACGTCGCTGTAGTGACCAATTCACCCGGGGGCACCCACAAGGAATCCCCTTGGGGAGTGACCACTAACAGTCGTGTAGTTGACGTCGACGGTCCCGGCCCCCCAGTCGGGTCACCATCAGGGTCATCTCCAGGGTCGTCACCAGGGTCGTCCTCCGTGTCCTTATAGTCGCTACTCCGGCTCTGTGATTCTTCATCAGCGGCGTGCGACTTCCCATCCTTCCAGCCCAAGGCAAGCTGTCCCCCGCTGGTTGCATGCTGGGAGGCGCCGGTTGCATGCTGGAACCCATTGGTTGCATGCGGAGTTAGGCGTGTTGCATGCGGAGACAGGCCCGTTGCGTGCTCAGCCGGTCGAGTTGCATGCTGGGCGAGGCGTGTTGCATGCTCAGCCGGGCGGGTTGCATGCTGTGTTGCATGCGAAGTTGAGCTGGTTGCATGCGAAGCCGGGCGTGTTGCATGCTCAGCCGGCCGTGTTGCATGCCGTGTTGCATGCTCTGCCGAGCTGGTTGCATGCTCAGCCGCTCCCGCTGCATGCTGCGGCTGGCCCCCACCAGCCCCGCACACCACAGGGGTGTCCAAGCTTGCCCGGCGTCTTCTTGCCAGACGCCGTTCCTCGGCCACCTCGCTCTCCGCTGTAGCAGCCTCCAGCTGAGCCATCCGATCGCGCAAGCTTCCCGCCTCGGATTCTGCAAGGAACCGAGCCGTCTCAGCGCGCACCACCCGCTGCAACACCTCCTGGTCCGTCATCTCCTTCCTCCGATGCTTCTCCAACTTGAGACGCCGTTCTCGTCGTCTGCGGCTATGCTGAGTGCCCGCCGCAGACTCATAGCCGGAGCCGGATGTCGTGCTCCCAGGTTGAGACGCGTGAGCTTGGGAGAGGTCCTCGGTCACCACGTCTTGGGGCTCCGTGTGTATGGGCAAGGTTCTCCCAAGGGTCTCCGGACCCGAAGCACGACGACGATGATGCGGCTGGTGGTTTACCACACCCTCGTCAGGAGAAGTATCGGTGTGGGGAGTCGGTTCCATCAGCGGTGTCGGATACAATCGTTGGGGGACCACTCTCATATCAGTCGCCACCGCCCGCTCTGCAGCCGCCATGCGCTCTCGTGCTGCCCACCATTCTCTAGCACGTGCCTCTGACGCAGGGTCAACTCCATATGTTGGAGGTGGAGGCGGTGGAAAATAGGCGGGTAACGTCCACGGGTCCCCGTACGTGGTCGACATCGGCGCGGGAGTGTACGGGGCGTGTGTCAATACGCCTGGGGCATAGTGGTGTGGCATGCCGTAGGGCCAGAGGCCTGGTGGCTGGCGGGTTGCATGCTCGGCCTGCCAGGTTGCATGCTGGGGCTGGCGGGTTGCATGCTCAGCCTGCCATGTTGCATGCTGCTGCACGCTGCCCCAACCACCCTCTTGTTGTTGAAACACAAAAGGAGGGGCTGGGGATGGGCCGTGCAAGAACTGGCCCTGAAACATGCTGGGTTGCATGCCGGTTGCATGCGGTTGCATGTTGGTTGCATGCGGTTGCATGCTGGTTGCATGCGGTTGCATGCTGACGGGCGCGCTGAAGGGCACGCCGAAGGGCACGTCCGGAACAGGTTGATAAACGTCGACAGCCTGCCCAGTACTGACCCTTGCGATGGAAGCGATCGGTGGAGAGGGGTCGGAGGGGGTCAAGGGGAAGGTGGTGGTGGAAGGGCCCGAAGGTCCCGGTGCGGTGGAAGCGGTTGGTGGAGAGGGATCTAAGGGTGTCAGAGGGAAGGCGGTGGTGGAAGGGTCCATGGCGGTTGTGGAAGGGGGCGAAGGTCCAGACGAAAGCATCAAAAGTCAACTGTCGGTCAACCGTATGACAGTTATGACAATATGACAACTATGACAGCGTCAAATATGGTCGTATGGCGTTTCCAGAATTTAATTCCAGAAATACCAGTCCAGTGGAGCCCAAATACTGCCAAAAACTGTAGAGAACTCGGCCAGAAGGTATAAGGAACTTCCCTAGAAGTTGGGAGGTACTTCCACCATACTTAAGGCTGATAGGCTATTTTTAGCAGCTGGTGAGGATACAAGATCTGGCCCCAAACTTGCTCAGATTGTTAACAAACTAAAAAGATACTTTTTATTTGTACTTTTTGACAATAGCCTCCGGCGGCTTTGCTTAGTTATGTTGCTGAGAGGAGCTCACTTTCTCCCCCCATACTTAAGCCTCTGCCGGCATCCAAGATCACTAATCTGAGCATCCGCATCATCTGAACAACACCCAGCGAAAAGCGAGAACGCGGGTCCACTAAAGACGTCTACGCGCATATCTTGCCAGCTCTACAGCCGTCGGAGTGGACCAGCTGCGAACATTCTTAAGATCAAGTCACAAATCTCGCCCAGAGCCTCAAGAAAAAGCAATCCAACGCAGATCTCAACCAAATCCCACACAAAGAAGATCCCGTAGCGAAACTTTTCCGTGTTTTTAGTGCACGTAACGCGCGCAATTTGAGCCGTCAAACGCAAGCAGAGCTAGCTCAAAACGCAAACACAAAAGTCGCCATCCGTAAAATCTCATACGCAGATCCCAAAGGTCCATAGAACGTTCCCATCATCTGAGAACCAATTTGTACCAGGCACCCTGATAACTTATACATCTTTATTTTTCTTTCTTTTCTTTTATCTTCTTTCTTTTCTTTTTCTGTTTTCTGCTGTTTTTGGTGTGTAATATTAACTTCACAGTCTTATATTCCACTGTTTTATTGCATGACAAACTCTGGCCTCTAGCCTAGAATTACAATCACTTTTCCGATATAATGTCTGGTCTCAAACCTAATACATCTATATCCTTATGTTCAGTCTTGGCATACAGCCTAATACTAACATGTAAAACTTGTCCTTAATTCATTCTCTTGATCAATACTAACTGAGGTCCACTTTTCCAAGCTTCCCTTTCAACATGTTGCTCTCTAACAATCACTAGCAGGATTCCTGTATTGACATCTGCCATCGACCAATCATGTGCACATATATGCGTGATTCTGGTACTCCTCCACCAATCATCAGGCAGATCACGATATTGCCATTGCAGATCTTTCTGGAATCCACCAGATCCTCAATATAATTATTGTCATTGCAGATCTTCTCTTGAAATCTGCCTTGCCATCAATTATTTCTTCATACCGCTGTGACCGGCATGCAACAAGGCCCTTGCAGCATGCAACCACCCGTCACCAGCATGCAACCTGGCATATGTAGCATGCAACCTGGTCTCTGTTGCATGCAACCTGGCCTCTGTGGCATGCAACCAGACATCTGTAGCATGCAACCTGGCCTTTGTAGCATGCAACCTGGCCTCTGTCGCATGCAACCTGGCCCCTGTAGCATGCAACCCGACATCTGTCGCATGCAACCTGGCCTCTGTGGCATGCAACCAGACATCTGTAGCATGCAACCTGGCCTTTGTAGCATGCAACCTCTGTCGCATGCAACCTGGCCTCTGTCGCATGCAACCCGACATCTGTCGCATGCAACCTGGCCTCTGTCGCATGCAACCTGGCCTCTGTGGCATGCAACCCGACATCTGTCGCATGCAACCTGGCCTCTGTGACATGCAACCGGGCCTCTGTAGCATGCAACCCGACATCTGTAGCATGCAACCTGGCCTCCGTGGCATGCAACCTGGCCTCTGTAGCATGCAACCTGACATCTGTAGCATGCAACCTGGCCTCCGTGACATGCAACCGGGCCTCTGTAGCATGCAACCTGACATCTGTAGCATGCAACCTGGCCTCCGTGGCATGCAACCGGGCATCTGTAGCATGCAACCAGGCATCTGTGGCATGCAACCAGGCATACGCAGCATGCAACCAGGCATCTGTATCATGCACCCACTCGTCGGCAGCATACATGCAACCAGATCTCTGTAGCATGCAACCCCGCTGCTCGTACCTCCCGGTACAATGCTGGACAAGAACGCGGACACCTTGGATAAGATTAACAATCACCACGCCGCGGAGGCTGCAGCGATGAGGGAGATCCTGAAGACAGCCGTGCAGGTAGGAGGGTAACAGGCAGTAACAGCAGCAGGCCCGTTCGCCCAAATGTTCCAACTGGGCGGAGGAGGCTTTTACCCGGGAGCGCCAGCGCTCGGCGCAGTAGGAGGGTCACCTGCTTTAACGACGCCAACGGGCTCCAAAGTCCCGGGAGCCTCTCCTCCATCACTACCGGCGATGTTCGCTTCTCCACCACGACCAGGTCCGCAGTGGCCAGGTCAGTTCGACCTCACCCCGGCGGCGAAAGCTGACGCTGAGAAGATAGGAGAAAGCCTCTGGACAGACTTGAAGTGCGAGGACACGGACAAGAAACGGTCGGCGATCGCACAGTACAACGGGTACAAGGAGCTCGCCCAGCACCTGGAAGTGTCTGAACAAGTTCTGCGCGCCAAGGTGATTGTGCAAACGTTTGACCTGTACATGTCTGTTAGCAAATAGGTAGTTATGCTTAATAAGCCAGCCAGCAAACGAACTGAGAGATCGCACCTGCACTGCCATCGTATGTACCGGCCTGTACAATGAATAATACCGCGCCCGCAAGAAAACCCCTAACCCTGGGTGCTTTGCCTGTTCAAATAAAGACTGTATATTTTCATAGCACCAACGTCTTATCTGGTAGCATTCTTCGTGCCTTTTGTCGGTTTTTGTTGATTTTTTGTGCTACGCACACAGTTACAGTCTCGTGCAGACCTACACCCCCTAGATTTAAGGTTGGTGCCACCGCTTTTAACATTAAAGCCTCCCATTCTCGGGGTGTATGTAAGATATGAACAAAAGTTTCTTCAGACTCAGTTTGTTTGGAATGACTTTGACGTATCCAATATGAAAACATCGTCATTATCACCACTTTCAACAAATGGCGCTTGAGCACCACCCGAATCACGGTGACAAATCGCCTGGAAACCCCAAATTTCGGGCTATACCCTAAAATTTCAAATTTTTGAATAACGTGTCATTATCTACTCTCCAAATGCTATCTAGTCATATAAAAAAAACATCGTTATCATAACTTCCGCCGATTGACACCTGAGCACCGCCCGAAACGGGGCGAAAAATCGCCTGGAAACCCCAAATTTCGGGCTATACCCTAAAATTTCAAATTTTGAAATAACGTGTCATTATCTACTCTCCAAATGCTATCTTGTCATATAAAAAAAACCTCGTTATCATAACTTCCGCCGATTGACACCTGAGCACCGCCCGAAACGGGGCGAAAAATCGCCTGGAAACCCCAAATTTCGGGCTATACCCTAAAATTTTAAATTTTGAAATAACGTGTCATTATCTACTCTCCAAATGCTATCTTGTCATATAAAAAAAACCTCGTTATCATAACTTCCGCCGATTGACACCTGAGCACCGCCCGAAACGGGGCGAAAAATCGCCTGGAAACCCCAAATTTCGGGCTATACCCTAAAATTTCAAATTTTGAAATAACGTGTCATTATCTACTCTCCAAATGCTATCTAGTCATATAAAAAAAACCTCGTTATCATAACTTTTCAAAAAATGAGAATATAATGAGACACCCGCGTGTCTCATTTTTGCGATATGGTCGT
>LGRX02011107.1:0-25648 GCA_001247695.2 Cymbomonas tetramitiformis
CCACCCCCATGCGGTGTGCGCACCCCCCACCGCTCATTCTTTGGTTGAGCTGGGGTAGATGAGCAAGGGGGGGGGGCATTCTTTGGTATAAGGAACATACCAGGTAGGACAATGACTGCGAGGAGGCAAAGGTAAAGGGCGTCCTTACATCGGTCGACCTGTTTCAACAACAGATATTAACATTTGTGCGGGAGGTGTAGCAACAGCAAAAACCAAGAAAATCCGAAAATACCAGAAATCGAAGTTGGCAAAGTTCAGATACAAAAGTCTAAAGTTTCCATGGTACATTCTAGCTCACAAAAGACGTGACCTTTGAAGAGAGCTCACCAAGCCACTGGACTCAGGAATGACGCGTGCCTTGCCAAATATTTTCGGGGTCATGCAACACGCGTCGCCCAAGAAACAACCATCGGCAGTGAAGACAGGCTCCAGCGGTCAAACCAAATATCGGTATCTGCATCCTTCGACCTGCACGTCAATCGAACTCCGAGCATCAGCGTGAGTTATGGTTACAGGGATTTATCCAGCTGATTTGTAACAGGTCTGATTTTCTCAATCACGACACGTGTTTTGAACAAGCACCCGCTTGTCTCCGAGGGCAGGGTGCCACTTGCTCGGATAAAACAATAATTTTCCTTGCCAACACTTGAGATAGAAAAGTGTGTATGGGAGAATGGTATAATCTCTACAGCAGCTCTCAGCACGCTATTATCCAATATTTGAAATAGGCATTCTTCACGCATGTTTACACACTCCATCGCGCTTTCAAAACGAACAGACAGCATAACGGCAGCATAACACGCTTCTAGGGAGTGATTCGTACCGTACTATCACAATTTTTGCGCCACAGTTTTTTGGCAAAATCCGTTAAAACTTGCAACCCAAGAGCTTGATTCCTTGCAGTATCTGCGAAACAAAAGCATTATAAAAAGTGAAACTTCGGGCTAAAGTAAATCCGAAACATCTAAGGTTGCAAGCAACGGAGTTACAATCAAATCGAAAGGACGTTTTTGTAGACTAGGAAGACTTATTACAAGCACCGATGACTCGAATAAGCACCCAAGTCACCCCCTAGCTATCAGATCGAACACTGCACACTGTACTTTATGTCAAGTTGGGAAAAGGTATTCACGTGGAAATTTCAAACGAATGAAAATTTCTCTTGGTCTAGTTAAATAAGTCATATTAAAAATAATACTACAGTGCTAAGTTTATATACAGTGCTAAGTTATATTTATAACCAACAGTCGTGACACTGTGCAATTCCAATAAAAATAAAAATATATATATTATATATTGACCAATTAAATATAAAGAAGCTTTGTATTGAATATTCTAAATATCAAATTATATACTGCCGCGTGCGACACATACTTATCTTCGACACACGAATCGTTTCGCAGTTTTTGCTGGACTTCGGGTTTAGGCTTAGTTATTATGGGCTCTGACTAGCCCCTAGCCTGACCCTGCTTCCGTCTCGTGTCCGTGACATCCTAGCACTGTACTGTACAGCAGTACCGTACAATAGTACAGTCATCGTTTCACTGTCTGGGTTTCCGAGAGCATAAAGCTTCGGCCAGACACAAGTTATATGATTATCAGTTTGTTCCCTAGCGAGCTTAGCCAGACAGCGTATCTGTCTTCCTCGCAGGTTATAGGCCGCACCGGCTTTCCGGTGATTCTGATGATGGCACAGCGCCTTGCTGTTGCCATGTTCGGCTAAGTAGGACGTAGGAGGGGCTGAGCGCCCACTTGGGCGGTGGTGTATTATTCTCGCAGTATGGCCTTTTAGCTTGGCAGTGGTGGCGGCACGCCTTGTGCTCGCCTTCGCTGCGCAGGAGATCAGCAATTTGTGACGGATTATTTTTTTTGCAGCAGTATCGTCGCGGCGAGAGTTGATTTGCTGCGTGCGCCACTAGCTCTGGCGAGGTCGCTCCACACGCTGCGGATTTTGGCCGCTCTCATGCTTACGCTCACGACCTGTGAGTTTTGATCTTGTTCTGCTGAGACTTCTACAGGTTGTCTGGCCGCTGTGCGGAATCTTATGCCACCACCCTCGCTTGCTCAGCTCTTCCGTAGTCTATCCATCATGGTTGCTACAGCAAACAGAATGACGCGGTCTCGCGTCCGTAGATTAGAAACGATTTTTGATGATGTGGGTGCACAGCACTCAGCGACACCGCAGACACCGCAGCTGCCAGCTCCGACCACCGCAGCTGCGAGAGAGGTTCTTGAGAAATGTCAGCAGCTAGCTCGCGAAAATTTTGACAGGAAGGTTGCAAAAGTCGTTGCCACGAAAATTCTCGGAGACAAATCGGACCGCTTCGCTGGCACAGAGACCGACGCAGTGGACATTTTTTCACAGCTTATGCATGAGCTTCGCGCGCAGTTTCTACTCCAGTCACAGGCATTTGCTCCCCTGTTTGACTTGGCCAACATGACTGTTGAGGCTAGGCATGAGGCGAATGAATTGCTGCTTTCGGCTCTGACGTTTCTGGCTCGTCCTGGCTCGCCTGCTCGTGACTGGCTTGAGGCCTCTGGGTCTGACGTTCCTGGGGATGGCAAGCGTGCTGCCCTTGAGGTGGTACGCATGCTCCAGGAACGCTCAGAGCCCTTTGACTCTTTTGAGTCGCTGCTGGCGGTTCGCATCCCCAGCAGCGAGGATCCTGACCGTGGCATCCGTGAGTTCAATGGCCTGTTGCGGGACGTTCAACGTTCCCACAACTTGCCGGAGGACGCGGTGAAGCGGCAGTTTCTCAAGGCTCTCGGCAATTCGGCTTTATACCGTGATTTGGCTAATTCCTTGGCTCGGGCTGACCAGCGGCAGGGCGTGTCTCTTTTGACTATTCAGGCTCGTGTGCGGGAGCAGTTCCGCCACGGCCTGAAAGTCTCTGGCACCCCTATATCTGCTCTGTCATTCGGCGATGGCGCGTCTGACCTGGCTGCGGCGTTGTCCAGTCTGCAGAAGCAGCTGGAGCGCATGCAACAGGACATTCGTGACCTAAAGCGGCAGAAGCGGGAAGGGCCTCCGCCTGCGGGCAAGCACCTTACCCGCTCTGCTGCCAAGCTTCATCGTGCTGGTGTTAAACCGCTTGGCACCGCTCCTCATGTCTCATTTGACAAGAAGAGTGGTGCCTTCGTGCCCCACTGCCAAAATGCGGTGTGTGCCAAAAGTGGTTTGAAGCACTGGCATGCTGAATGCCCCAACGGCGGTCTTCACTCTGCCCACTATTGTAGTGCGGTTGAAGACTACGAGACTGACTGCTTGGCTGTTTCCAGCGTTTCTATGACGCGGGGGATGAGCACGCCTTCGAGTCGCTCTGCACGATGGAGGGTCGCCCAGAGGTGTGCGAGCTGTCGGCGCATTCTTTTGTGACGGCTGAGCCCACGTCTCTGCGGCACTTTCAGGATGCGGCGGCTTCCGCTCAGGATGCGGCAGCTGACGATGACGTCGTGGCTCACTTTCCTCTAGCCACATTCCACTCGGGTGCACGGGGTTCGATTCCGCCACCGCCTGCGGTTCGGGATCCCTCTGCACTCGTGGCTGGTGGTGTGCCTACGGCTCATGACCCACCAGTGGCTGTCCCTGGCTCTCTCGGCTTGCCTGGTTCTGTCCCATCGCTCCAGCTTGGCGACTCTGCACCGGCTCCGCTGTTTGCTGGCATGACGGTTGACACTTCTGACATTGGCTCTGAAGTCTCTGACAACGGCCAAGGCTCTGACAATGACTCTGACGGCGGGCAGCAAGTGGCTTTTGACTCCTTCGGCGCTCTTGAGCATGACTCTGACAGGGGGGTATCGCCACTAGCAGCTCCGATTTACCGTCCACGGGCGCCGCCGAGTTTTCTCCGGTGTGCGTTAATGTCCTCGATGCTCTGCTGTTCTCTGCTGGCCAGTGCTACGGCGTCCCTGGTTGCCGTGGGCGGTGGTGACAGGGGCCTGGTTGAGCCCGGAGTCACCGTCCATCGGTCTACTGGGGGTATCTTCGCTTCGGATCCGCCACTTGGCTCTCTGGACATCCGTGATTGGCCGCCTGACGATCGAGTTCTTTCATCTCTTTCTTCAATGTTCAAACCACCATGGGGGTCTGCTTGTATGAGTTCTTCAGTTGATTTACTTTCTGCTGTGGAACCGCCTTGCCCACTTGGGCCTGGTGGTGCTCAATTTCAAGAAGACGGTCTGCGATTCACTTCGGGATTACTCTGTATCTACATCACAACCGCTGAACTCAGCTCTGCTGACCAGCTCGCAAAGTGGCTGAGTTCCTGATCAATCATCCTGGCAGCTTGATTAGCTTTAGCCCAGTAGTGGGATGACCGGGTCGAGACCCCGGCACCCAGCTAGAAGTGATCGGTTTCCACCGAAGTGAATGTTAGGTGTTTGTTTATGTCTCGTGGCTGTATTCCTGTACCTGCTTTGCTAGGTAGTCACACCCGCGGGTGGTGTGCTGGACTTCGGGTTTAGGCTTAGTTATTATGGGCTCTGACTAGCCCCTAGCCTGACCCTGCTTCCGTCTCGTGTCCGTGACATCCTAGCACTGTACTGTACAGTAGTACAGTACAGTAGTACAGTCATCGTTTCACTGTCTGGGTTTCCGAGAGCATAAAGCTTCGGCCAGACACAAGTTATATGATTATCAGTTTGTTCCCTAGCGAGCTTAGCCGGACAGCGTATCTGTCTTCCTCGCAGTTTTCATCTACGACGCTAAAGTGCGTAACAGGGGTTAAATTGAGTGGGTGTAACGCGTCTCGCTGAAAAGCGTACGCTCGAAAAGCGTCTCGCTCGAAAAGCGTGACACAAAGCAGTGTTCGTTTTGGAATAGCTGGTTTTCGGCGAAATGAACCTTTAAAAATTTATAGGGGGTACGTGAACGTACAGGTGGGGAAAAATCAATCTCAAATCAGCATACAAATCAGCATGTAAATCTCTTATCCAAGGGAACATATCAATTCCTAGCACACACACTCATTTGAGCCAAATAGAAGAAATATGAGTGCATATGAGCTTAATGTATGGTTGGTAATTGCATGTCAATTTAGTTATTAAGAATTCAAGAATAGCATTTGCTGAAAATGGATGGCACTTTGTACTTCTCCTTGGTTTTGGAGAGAGCCTTGACCTTTTTCAAAGTTTAATAGCTGGCATGTTTGCGATGTTTCTTGGAAATTGTATTCATAATCTGACAATATCATTGTCTCAACGATAACCGCAAAATGGCGGCATTCATATCATTTTGACATGTGTCATTGATACTTAGGTGTCAACACTTAGATCGACCAATAAAATAGAAGATTGAACATCACAGTATCCAAATATCTACAAATCAAAATTCGGTATTTGCAACCAATAGTGTTATTTGAAGCATAGTAGCAAATATTTTGAAATTTGATGCCGCTCAACCCCCTTCGAGCCGGCCTCAGCCAACCCCGCAGTGGGCGCCGGGATGAGCCACGACGGGGCGCGGAAGCCCAATCTCACCCTCATAAATTAAAAGGCCAAATCACCTGCGAGGCTCAAACAGCCCAGTTGTTCTCCCTTTCAAAGAATAAAATTAATAGATAGTAAGTTGTCGATTCCCCTACGGCTCACGGCCACCACAGATTCCCCACACCCCCCCCCAAAAAAAAATGTGAGAAGCAACTTGATTTCCATCGGACTCGGCCAGCCCATACAACTGACGTTCATGACAATGTCATCAACTTTCATTGTCGAAGCTCTCAGTGGCCACTACCCTTCGGTACATAGGGATGCATCCACGCCAAGGGCCTTAGGTACATAACGATGTACCTAAGCCGTGCATATCAAATCAAGGCCCAAATCCGACGTTTTGTGCCCCTTGTAGTGACAATTGACCAATAGACACCCTCTTCTATCGATATTACGATCCAACATTCGTATCCGATCCGTACAATATACGCTCCGATGCATTCAAAATCACTCTTTTTGAAGAAAACAAAAAAACCCAAGTCAAAATAAATGTTTTCCCGTCATATTCGGCAAGCTCGTCGTTTGTCTCTCTGCGAACGTTCTGCTGGATCCTGGAAGTAGACCTCGATAAACTTTAATTGCTATGTAGTTGGAGAATCCAAAATAATATTGCCCCTCCGCGCTATTGACCTCGCTCGCGGCATCCGTTTCCAACATGGCCGCTCGTCGCGCAATAGGGCAGCTCCTCCAAGGACGCGAAGTGAAGGCACACGCTGCAGCCTTCGACTCCAAGTGGAGTTCCGCAAGCGTATACAGAAATCCGACGTTCCTGAGTTCTCTGACGGTGTCCATACAAGCCTCTAACCCCACCTGATGAATATCGTTCACTCGTACGTGCGAACCCCTAAGGCGAAATATCAATTTTCGTGAATGCGCATGTTGTGGGATAGCAGTTATAGATACCTACAAAGGCGTGTTGAGTGAAGGCGTGCCTGAGTGTTTAAATGCAAACCCCTGAAATCACAACTGCCCTAAGGGGTGTTAAATACCATTGTAACAAATATGTATCGATATTCATCATTTAGCGGTCGTACACATGCATCAAACGCGATGTACCTAAGGGATGTACCTAAGATTTTCGGATTTTTGAAAATGTACATTTTCTGGAAATTGTCAAGATTGATGACCTGCCTAGACTATCGTATTGAGCTAAATACCATAAACCAAATGTTTCAGGGCCACGAAAGGGACATGTCAACAATGGCTGAAATGGGCCACACGACCCCGCGTCGATAATTTGGCTCACCGCGGCATTAAACGTACACGTATAGTTAGGTACATCGCGATGTACCTAAGCGTGGGTAGTGGACATCAGCATTAACACTGATCCCCCCCTCGATCCTCGCTAAAAAGAATTATCTCCGTCAGATCGATGGTCGTCGATTGACAGTTAAGGGTTCGGACAAAGGTTTAATTCATAATTTATTCGGTTTAACTCGTATTTTATATTTTATAATTGTTCAGACGACATTCTGTCGATATATTTATAAATATATAAATAAATATATATACAAACATATCCACAAATTAAAATTAAAATTTTGTTTGCAGCTTTCATCTCAACGACGCAAATTGATTTCTTCTATTATTACTTTTTAAAGACTTCTCAAATTTATACATCACAGTTAATTTGAATATAGGCAGTTTTTATTTAACGACGATATAGGCTACTGTACTACACTATACGTCACTCAAAAGCGTGACGATGACGCAAAAGAGCGTCACGCAAAGCAATGTTCGTTCTATTTATATATAGCTGGTTTCAACGAAATCAAACCTCTAAAATTTTATACACAAAAGCGTCACGTCAGTTTTTATTTAACGACGCTATAGGCTGAGACTACACTATACGTCACGCAAAAAGCGTCTTAAAGCTAGGCTGTAAAATACTACACTATACGCAAAAAAGCGTCTTAAAGCTAGGCTGTAAAATACTATACACTATAGGGGGTACGTGAACGTACAGGTGGGGAAAAATCAATCTCCAAAATTGATTGTGGTTGGGAGGAGTTGTTCGTTCTGAATTCTGTGGCAATCGCATGGCATGGCATAGCATGGCATGGCATGCGCTTTCTGGCGTTGGCGTTCGAAGTCCAAGTCGAACATCAACCGACCGCGCGTTGCTCCCGCTTCGCGTCGCGGAGGCTTCGCCCCCGCTCCGCTCGCGCTCGCGCGCTCCGATCGATTAACGGAGGGGGGGACAGAAGGGGGAGGCGTCGTCTCTCTACCCCCCTCTTTAGCGCGCCGGGGCTACCTTTAAGTTTATATACACAGGGTTCGGCGATCGCGAAATTTTGCGATACGATCACCTTGATCGCGATCAGATCGTATAAGTCAAACATACGATCAGCTTGCCCAAAAAACTGAAATTTATACGATCATGATCGCGATCAGATCGCGATCAGATCGCGATCAAGCACTGAAAATCGGGATTTTCGCGCGCGCGGCGTAAATTACGCGTAAATTACGTATTTCGGGCCTTGTGAGTTTTACGCGTAACACGTAACACGCCATAGGAATCTCACCCAAATATAGGCTGAAATTCAACCTATGTATGAGCTGAAATTCAGCCTATATATGAGGCTATATATGAGCTGAAATTCAGCCTATATATGAGGCTATATATGAGCTGAAATTCAGCCTATATATGAGGCTATATATGAGCTGAAATTCAGCCTATATATCACCTGAAATTTATATATGAGCTGAAATTCAGCCTATATATGAGCTGAAATTCAGCCTATATATGAGGCTATATATGAGCTGAAATTCAGCCTATATATGAGCTGAAATTCAGCCTATATATGAGCTGAAATTCAGCCTATATATGAGCTGAAATTCAGCCTATATATCACCTGAAATTCAGCCTATATATGAGGCTATATATAGATATAGAGCTGAAATTCAGCCTATATATGAGCTGAAATTCAGCCTATATATGAGGCTATATATGAGCTGAAATTCAGCCTATATATGAGCTGAAATTCAGCCTATATATGAGCTGAAATTCAGCCTATATATCACCTGAAATTCAGCCTATATATATATATATATATGACCTGAAATTCAGCCTATATATGAGCTGAAATTCAGCCTATATATGAGGCTATATATGAGCTGAAATTCAGCCTTTAGGGCAAGGGGAATGGGGAAACAAGGCAACCAAGTGATCCTTAACACAAAGCCAATTATCATTTATCAATATTGATAGAAAGTGTTACTTCAATATTTGCTGTTGCTTAATGGACGAGCCTCCATTATTCTTGCCGAAATTTTAATTATTACACGTTTTAAAAAAAGATGTATGTAACGTCTAGAATAGACGTTTAGGCAGACTTTACTGAGCCTTGTCATACATATTATTTATGACCTCCCTGATGGTGGTCTGAAACGCGAAATTATTGAGTCAAACGGAAAAGCGGGTTCCGAGATAAATAGAACAGGTTCAAGTCAAACAAATATATACTTTAATACTTAATTCGCACTTACTTCGAATAAATACGATATCACCGACTGCAAACACAAGGTCGATCCCATACGAGATCTTCATACATTTCTAGCAGCACGAAAACGAAAACATGCAGAATTACTATTAATTTGCTACAACTGTAATTCTACAACCTGAATCATCCCAGTCGTGCATGTAGTGGCTGCGCGCACGTTACAGATCCTGCGTGGACACATCTTATTTTTTGTCAGTGTTACGAATGAAAGACATCTCTAGCACAAAGAAACAAAGACACCATCAATCCCTTCTTTCGGTGGCATGGTCGGCAAAGACCGGGGAACATTCCCGCCAGGGGCACACCCCAATCACGCTGCCACGATTCATCAGCGAACAAACGGAGGTGCAATGCTGCAAAACGCTTTTCAAACTAACACAAGCCTTCACGCGATCACTATAGATGGAAAGAAGAATGAGAAAAAAAAAACGAGATCAGGGCACGCAAACGCTCCACAGCCTGCTGATGCGAACACAGCGCTATGATCAGGCCACAACAGGTGAACATCCCAAATAACCTTGCAGATCTCGTTCAAAGATTCCTTCGTTCACGAAAGATCTGGATGTCTGTAACAGCACTCCGTCCGTAAAACACTTCCTCCAAGCATATAATCCTCAAACAAAACTCAACACAGATCAAACTCAAACAAGCAAAACAAATAAACCGCTCAGCCGCCACGGTGAAATTCTTAACAAGCTTCTCACAGGCTTCTCGCTTTGTCTTGAGCTGTTCGTGTTTGACCCACACCAGTCCCTCACGAATCTGAGTGATCTTGTGCGGTGTGTCACGGTGTGCGTCAGTGCGTGACATGTGACATGACAATCAAATTTTTATGACAGGTTGATAGCTGACACGCGATGCGCCGCGAGGCGAACTGACGTCACATGAGACATGTCATCACTCAGCACGTTACACGACACTCGAAATTTCAACAGCGCATGCGACACAGACCTGGAGTCTCAATCTCAAAGTTATTAAATACTTATTAAAACCTGCATTTAAAGGTCACACCACGTGCAAACAAATTAAAATTTTGAACTCCCGTTTTCGCAAACCTTTAAGTTTCCCCAAACTAAATGCATTATCATCATAATATTCAAACTACCAACAACTTTTTTAAATTATTTCCTGAAAGTTTGGGTGCCCCTTAATACACCTTCGTTCGAGGGATGAGACATTATTTCATGAAATATTGCTACTTGTACAAATATTACTTCCAAGTGCCATATATGAAATATGTTAAGCACACTCGTCATCATCACGAGCTACGGACATCGCAAACTGCTGTCTACTAAGATGGTTGAAGTTGGCACGCATGTACTCCATGTAGTGCCGATTCATTCTGAGCACTACAATCATCTCCAATTCCTCATCTCCTAAAAGCGTGTTCCCATCATACAACACTTGGTTTGCACAAGACAAAACCCTCTCTGCAAAACTCTCTGCATTCAAGGCACCCAGTTGCCCTACCGAGCAAGAAGCCATCACTGGTAGATATCCATATTCACCCGTCTCCTGTAAGGCATTGTACAGCTGCCCAATAGGCAGCTTCAGCAAATGGTGAAAGAGGTCAGGCTCACTAGGCAAGTCTGCTGCAGGGAACTGTGCCGCCCAGTCGATGCTCTGCTTCCTCCACTTCCCAAACACTGTCAAAAACTCGGCTTCCAAGTTCTTGGCTTCAAGAACCAAATCCACAGCCCGTATCTCCCCTCCCACTTGTTCCTCCACAACACTCAGCACATCCACATCGTCCCAACCACTTGAGCCATAGGTGTGCCCGCACAACACATGCACACTTGCGTGCAATCGAGCTCGATCCGGTAGTGCTACCCTTGTGCGACCTAGCCAAGTGTTCAACCGCCCTAGTAGTGATCCAAGAACCGGGTTGGCCGCGTTTATTGGGGGGATAACGACACAGTTTCATAAGGTGATTGCAAAATTGTCCCTCTCCGATTTGCTCCAAACAAACGTGCGTGTAGTCCCCTAAGTCGTGATCACCGCGCAACCTACGGATAGAGTCCCAAACGGTCGAGGTTGACTTGCGCTTGGTAGGAGTGTTGTTCTTAATGAACTCAGGATCAATGGGCGCGTGAGGGTCAACTTCGGGCTTGTCAGAATCAAGCTCAGCGGTTTGCTCAAGAAGCTCAACAGACTCGACCTCACTGACTATCACGACGAGCGCCTTGCTGTTTTCAGACTCAACTGCAGGTTCCAGTACGTCACAGACCGTCTCCATCTCACTTTCAGGGTTTAACAGTGACTGAAATTCTGCCTCGGTCTCCATGTCCATCATACAGTTCAAACACGGATATATGAAAGAAGCAGCGACGGCCTCCACGCTCCACGCAAGCCAAGGGGTCGGTTCTGCTGCCCACGATGAAGCAATGAGACTAAGAAAAGCGCCGGAACACCTACAGAGTAAAACCCGATTTTTGATCGCGATCATGATCGCGATCAGATCGTATAATCACCAAAAATAGGGGTGATCGCGAACAGACCATATTTTATACGATCAGGCCTGTTCGCGAACTGATCGCGATCATGATCGCGATCATGATCGCGATCAATTTTGCGATCGCCGAACCCTGTATATACATATATATAATATTTATGAGAGTCCCCCTATGAGAGTCCCCCACCTATTCCCTTATTGGAGTCCCAGTGGCACCGGTAATTACCGGTATTATCTCCGTCAGATCGATGGTCGCCGATCGACAGTTAAGGGTTCGGACAAAGGTTTAATTCATAATTTATTCGGTTTAACTCATATTTTATATTTTATATTTTATATTTTATATTTTATAATTGTTCAGACGACATTCTGCCGATATATTTATAATTATAAATTATATATTTTGAATATATTTCATCTCAACGACGCAAATCGATTTCTTCTATTATTACTTTTTAAAGACTTCTCAAATTTATACATCACAGTTAAATTTGAATATAGGCAGTCTTTATGTAGGGTGCACTCAGTTTTCGACCTATTTAATTTCACAGCATTTTCCATATTTAATAGATTTCCAGGGTTATTTATTTTGTAAAATCGCAGGGAGCAGCATAACCTATAGACCGATATCCCACCATAATCTACGGTCAGTTTGGGGTGTTATAAAGTATATAATTTGCATAGCTGGCGCCATAACCTAAATAACTTAAAAATGGATCACTAGAATCTTTTCTCGATTTTTTATATACTTTATAACACCCCAAACTGACCGTAGATCACAGTGGGGTATCGGTCTATAGGTTATGGAGCTCCCTGCGATTTTACAAAATAAATAACCCTGGAAATCTATTAAATATGGAAAATGCTATGAAATTAAATGAGTCGAAAACTGAGTGCACCCTACCCTTAACGACGATAGGCTACTACACCATAGCATACGTCACCCAAAAGAGCGTGACGATGACGCAAAAGAGCGTGGCGATGCGATGGCGCAAAAGAGCGTCATCGTCACGCAAAGCAATGTTCGTTCTGTACAGTAATAAGTTTCTACGAAATCAAACCTCTAAAGATTTATACACAAAAGCGTCACGTCAGTTTTTATTTAACGACGCTATAGGCTGAGACTACACTATACGTCACGCAAAGCTAGGCTGTAAACTACTACGCTATACGTCTCCCAAAAAGCGTCACGCAAAAGAGCGTGACGCAAAGCAATGTTCGTTCTGTAATAGCTGGTTTCTGCGAAATCAAACCTCTAAAAATTTATAGGGGGTACGTGAACGTACAGGTGGGGAAAAATCAATCTCAAATCAGCATACAAAGCAGCATATAAATCTCTTATCCAAGGGAACATATCAATTCCTAGCACACACACTCATTTGTGCCAAATAGAAGAAATATGAGTGCATATGAGCTTAATGTATGGTTGGTAATTGCATGTCAATTTAGTTATTAAGAATTCAGGAATAGCATTTGCTGAAAAAGAAAAAGAAAAAGAAAAAACCACGCCCGTTGGGCGTATGAGTAAATTAATTTCCCCGGCCCTACTCTGGGCCGGACCGCCACAAGTGGCGGCCTTAATGGGATAGCATTTGCTGAAAATGGATGGCACTTTGTACTTCTCCTTGAGAGAGCCTTGACCTTACTCTCAAGGTATGCCATCACCCTCAAATGATCCTGGGTGAGGTCCTCTCCATTTTCGGACCTGGCTTTAATGGTTGCAAACCATGTTTTTTCGAACTTGATAGGTGCGGACATGTTTATCCGGATAGAGTTGCTGTGGTTTGTATTGTCAATAATGGTTTAAGCAAAGAGTCGTTGAACAATTTGTAGGTTGCTACAGGGAAGTAAGTTCAATCTATAGTATTAAATAGATTTGGTAACTGTGTCCATAATGTTGACAATTGTCATTGTGTAAGTACATGAGCGGCGGCAATTGCATTATTCGTTTGACATGTGTCATTAAAATTTGAATGTTCAACATGTAGAACAACCAATAACATGAAAGATTTGTAATAGTATAGATTTTTCCAGATAAGAGTTCTTCAAACTTTAATAGCTGGCATGTTTGCGAATGTTTCTTGGAAATTGTATTCATAATCTGACATCAATATCATTGTGTCAACGATAACCGCAAAATGGCGGCATTCATATCATTTTGACATGTGTCATTGATATTTAGGTGTCAACACTTAGATCGACCAATAAAATAGAAAATTCAACATCACAGTATCCAAATATCTACAAAGCAAAATTCGGTATTTGCAACCAATAGTGTTATTTGAAGCATAGTAGCAAATATTTTGAAATTTGATTTCTCAACCCCCTTCGAGCCGGTCTCGGCCAACCCCGCAGTGGGCGCCGGGATGGGCCACGACGGGGGCGCGGAAGCCCAATCCCACCCTCAAAAATTAAAAGGCCAAATCACTTGCGAGGCTCAAACAGCCCAGTTGTTCCCCTTTCAAAGAATAAAAATTAATAGATAGTAAGCCGTCGATCCCCCTACGGGTCACGGCCACCCCAGTGGCCCACACACCCCCCCTCCCAAAAAAAAATAATTGTGAGAAGCAACTTGATTTCCATCGGACTCGGCCAGCCTATACAACTGACGTTCATGACAGTGTCATCAACTTTCATTGTCGAAGCGGCTCTCAGCTCAACGGTTTTCAGACTGCGTTTTATGTCATGTCATGTCATACGTTTTTGTGTCAATGTCGACCACATCCATATATTTATGCTCAATTAAGCTCTTCATCTATTATAAAATATTAATTATTAATATTTAAAATATAATACTGAACGCTAATTTACATTTATACTCAAGAGTCGTGACACCGTGAATTTCAATAAAATTAAATATTGACCATAAACGAAATGAAGGCTCTAAATAAAAAGAGCGTAAGCGCGAAAAGCGTGACATAAAAAACGTGACACAAATCAGTGCTCGTTTGGAATACCTTGTCGCAACGAAATGAAGTCTCTAAATAAAAAGAGCGTGAGCGCGAGTCTCTAAAATTTATACGCAAAAAAACATATCCACGATGGACATTTTGTTAGCAGCTTTCATCTCAACGACGCAAATTGAAAGTAATCTCCCAAAAAGCGTCACGCAAATACATCACACTTCGTCAACTGGGGGGGCACCATCCCCCTACACTATACCATTACTACAAGGCTTGAGGCCTCGACTGTTTTTTTTTTTTAATAACGCCAAGTGGGGGCGCCGTCTCCCCACCCTTCCTATTTAGTAATATTCTGTAATAGCTGGTTTCTACGAAATCAAACCTCTAGAAATTTATACACAAAAATGTTAAGGGCTTAGCTACCGGTGGCCGTCGATTTAAAGTATTAACACTGATCCCCCCCACGATCCTCGCCAAAAAGAATTATCTCCGTCAGATCGATGGTCGCCGATCGACAGTCAAGGGTTCAAACAAAGGTTTAATTCATATTTTATTCGGTTTACCTCATATTTTATATTTTATATTTTATATTTTATATTTTATTATTCATACGACATTCTGTCGATATATTTATAAATATATGTAAATATATATACAAACATATCTGCGATTGAAATTTTGTTTGCAGCTTTCATCTCAACGACGCAGATTGATTTCATCCACCAGCGTCACGCGAAAGAGCGTCACGCAAAGCTAGGCTATAAACTACTACACTATACGTCTCCCAAAGCTAGGCTGTAAACTACTACACTATACGTGACGCAAAAAGCGTGACGCAAAAGAGCGTCACGCAAAGCAGTGTTCGTTCTGTAATAGCTGGTTTCTACGAAATCAAACCTCTAAAAATTTATATCAAACTCCTAAAAATTTATACACAAATTTGTCACGTCATAAAACGGACTTTTTCAAAGAGGGGGACAATCTAAAGATTTTTCCCCAATACGCAAATTTGTGACGTCATAAAACGGACTTTTTCAAAGAGGGGGACAATCTAAAGATTTTTCCCCAATACGTCTCGCAAAAGAGCGTGACGCAAAGCAATGTTCGTTCTGTAATTTGGCACTGGCCAGGATTTTTCAAAATTTGATTAAAAATTTGGGTGCGCTTTTGGCCTGCAAAAAATATCAAAATTTGATCAAAATTTGGGTGCGTTCTTCAAAATAAGTCAAAATTTGATTAGAAGATGTAAAAAAATAGATAAAAAATATGGGCGGGATTGGTGAAAAATCTGGGGGGGATATCGAATATGTCCGCTCCGCGATCGGATGGCTGTCATTCCCATACTTTACACGTCTACGTGAGACGTGACACAGACGGATACCGCATTACCGCCGCAATTCAAGTTCTGATCTTCTCAAGTATCTTCAAGGCAGTCAAATTGTGAAAGTGAGGCCATCCGTTGAGAGTTCTCAACATTCGGAATGCCTGTCCTATCTCTCGTAGCAGCTTATTCTGATTCTTCCGGAGAGGATTCCGATGGTGAAACAGGCTTGCGCCCTGTCCACCTGCATGTCGCTGACGGGGAGGGCTCCGATCGTCCGAGCGATAGCGATATCGACGACTCTCTTCGTCGCCCGAGGTCTCGGCTAGAGCTAGCTTACGCCAGGAACAAGTCGTTGCCTCTTGTTAACGCTTTCGACAAGTTCAAAAGAAAGCGTTCCGAGGACTCCACCAGTGGCCCCGCCAAGCTGAACAAATTAGTATGAAATAGGTTCTTAGGCCAATTTGGGTGATTGTAAAAGACATAGGGGCCTAGGGCAAGCGTCTCCGCGTCTCAGCGAACCGGTTTGGGCGTGTATGGGGCCCGCGGGATCGGCTAATTATTGAAAAAAATTTAGGAAAAATTTAGGGGCCTTTTCAAAAAGGGAGGAAAAATTTAGGTGACTTTAGGAAAAATTTCAAAAGAAAATTTGGGTCAATTAAAAAAAAATGTGGGCCAGAGCCAATCTGTAATAGCTGGTTTCTGCGAAATCAAACCTCTAAAAATTTATACACAAATTTGTGACGTCATAAAACGGACTTTTTCAAAGAGGGGGACAATCTAAAGATTTTTCCCCAATACACAAAAGCGTGACATAAAAAACCGGATTTTTCAAAGAGGGGGACAATCTAAAGATTTTCCCCAATACACAAATTTGTGACGTCATAAAACGGACTTTTTCAAAGAGGGGGACAATCTAAAGATTTTTCCCCAATACCCACGGTTTTGCCGGCGGACGAGCGGACAGGTTCACGACATTCACAGTTTTCTGAATTAGTTCGATCTGCTCGGTGACATGAGCCGCGTTTACAGTTTCAGGTCGTGACGTCGTGACACGCCAACTCATCTTGATCTACTGCTCGGTCTATCTGCTCGATACCTTCACGAGTATGGCGGAGGGCCCATGCGGCGCTTAATGTGTCGTGGTCGTCGTCACACTTTCGTTTCAGTACGTGGTCGTCAGGTTTTTATATCCGAAAATGCGACATGAAATGCAGTCCGCAAAGCTCCCAGAACGAAAGCTGGTGACTCTACTGTCATGAACGTCGCCTGTGTGGCTGTGCTGTGGGCTGGAACATGAATTATACACAAAAATGATTTTCCGTGTGTCGTGGTCGTCGCGTCGTGCCACTTTCGTTTCAGTACGTGGTCGCCAGGTTTTTATGTGACATGAGACGCAGTCCGCAAAGCTCCGAGAATGAAAGTTGGTGACACTGTCATGAACGTCGCCTGTATGGACTGGAACAGGAATTATACACAAAAAATGATTTTCCGTGTGTCGTGGTCGTCGCGTCGCGTCGCCGTCGTTCCTCTAAAAAGCATGGCTGATAGGGTACCCGTCAGGGCTGCCTGGGCTAATCCTAACACCGGGACTCCCAGTCAGGGCTGCCTGGGCTAATCCTAACACATCGTGTGTTTTGTTGAAGTTGGGATGGGTCTTAGGCTGATTTCTTTTTTGGGTTTGAAGTTATCTTCGAACCCAAAAATAAATTCAGCCATTGCCTTGTATCCACGCAATACACCTCAAACTTGGTAGTTGTATTGCTTGGACATACGTCTATTGATACACACAACGACGAAGCCGCAGGTTGCGTAAAGCTTAAGGTATGTAAGTAGGCAAAGACGATTGGAGTGTATGAACTTTCCATGGAACCCAAAAACGAATTCAACCTAAGACTATAATCCTAACATCATACGACGCAACTCGTTGCTGAAATGTGTATAGGCAGCCCTGACCGGGAGTCCCGGTGCAGGCCCCTATGACAGATTACTAGGTAGCCAACACTGGACCGGTGACTGATGACGGTTCGTGCTGTGACACACCAAGGTGTCACAAGTAGCTACAACCGAGACCGTTCCGACTTCGAGACCGTTCCGGGTATATCTAGCTTAGGGTTTATTTCTTATGGGAGTCTAAGTATCTATATCGAGTTCACTGACTGTCTGATATCTTTGGACTAGGATATTCCAGTACTCGTTGCATAACTATCATTGAAGCTACATTAACTCCCATGCTGCCATCCGCCATCAAAACGACATTTTAATTCGGCTTAACCCCTTAGTTGCCGGAGGAATTTCGGGGTTTTGAAAATTTTGGTTTATTTGCAATAACTTTGGCATAAGGGTCCTGCCTCAACTTTTGAAAATAGTGTCGGAAAGGTCTTCTCAAGGCGAATCACATGCAAACGTTAGAAATACATGACACTTGATACCGATGACGTGATTGTCAACTGAAAAATGTTGATGGATGTGCACATCGTTAACAATGTAAGCCCTAATATTGACCCTATACCTCCAGGTATAATCTTACCAAGTGCTCAACATGCGGTTAGGGCTACTTATATTATTAGGGGTTTGTAACACTATGACACATGTGCCCTAAATGTGACTCATTATGGTCAAGCTAAAATAGAGTGCGTCTGGGGAAATGTTTAGAGCATCGTCGCAACATGGTTGCTCCCAAGTGCATGGCTGCACGCGGCTCGATAAGAGCTTTTCAAAACTGTCTTCAAAAGTGAATTTGAGTTATTTGTCACCGAGAAAATCAGTTTTGAGTGTTTGATGGACATGTCCATCAGCTGGCAGCTAAGGGGTTAATTTGGCGTGAAATACCCCCAAATTAAGCCAAACCGACCCCATATGACGATTTTAATTTCATATTTCAACCAGGAACTATGTAAGCCGACGCATGGTGCATATGAACACCCGCATGGGACCCGCCGCGCGTGTTGGGACCCGCCGCGCGTGTTGGGACCCGCCGCGCGTGTTGGCCCCCGCCACGCGTGTTGGGACCCGCCGCGCGTGTTGGCCCCCGCCGCGCGTGTTGGGACCCGCCGCGCGTGTTGGCCCCCGCCGCACGTGTTGGGACCCGCCGCGCGTGTTGGCTCTAGCCGTACATAAGAGTGGGAAGGACAGGTGCATCGCTATAGGACTGGTTGATATAGTCCCAGTACTAAAGGCAGGATGTGGCACCCGAAAAACAGCTGATAACTGTTGGGTGACCACCATACAAAACCTTCCAGGCGTAACTCCTTTGTCCTAAGATGCAAGTGAATTGTTCATAAATGTTGACATCACATAAAAGCATTCTGAGGAAACCCCTATATATTCATATGAGTTGTCATCACTACAGATGACATGGGTTTCGAATCATCGAAATGAGTTTAACTCCGATGAATTCATTAGTACAGAACAGCTGCTGAAATTATTCCTCCGGCTGGATTGCAATCATTCACAATCCCTGTACATTCCGGTGACAAAATATTGCACTGGACTGATCACCACATTTGGTATAATCTGTGATATATAAATCATCAGAAAAAGCGTTGCAATCAGTACAATGCTGTCTAAACTCACAAAGATGAGTAATAAATTTGCTCAGATGTAATGAATTGAGGCACAATGTGACCTACGCTAAAATCGCGTATGCTCGGGCACTGTATTGTGACCTGCGCTAAGATCGCGTATGCATGGACAATATGACACGTGCCAATGACATGGACACATCTCATACAACCCCCGGTACGAGCGGACAAGGTTGATTGCCATGACGTCACATCTGAAATCAATAAATCACTCAGAGAGAAGGTGTTGACATCAGTATAACACCATTATATACATATAGTCATGAGGAGTTTAAAGAAGACACAGTCCCTCCGATATTGACAAACATGGTACACATATTACCATGCTCTCTGATCATATATTTTATATCCCACAGCATACGATGATGGTAATGGCAAACCACTTCGCCGCTGGAGGGTAATGTTGTATTTTATACAGCACATGCATGGGCACTATATGATCCACGCTGATGACGTGAATTCGGGCTGCATCCCAAAGACTGCGAAGCACCTTCGGTGCAATGGGCTGCATCCCGAGAACTGCTATCCAGCTTCATAGCAAGCTTTCACGTCATCACATAAGAGCTCGGACCTCTGTTGTATTTAAACGGCGCTTGACAACCGCCTAGCAATACACTTCCTTGAGGGGGGAAGATGATAAGCTAAAAATACAACTAAAACCCAAATAAATAATAAAGACAAATAATAAAACAAGTAAGTTGCATCATCGTTTTTGTTTTGGTAATCATGACTATATACAGTCAAACCATGCAGAATTCCATGAAGTTGACACACATATGTATCGAACATTTCTAAGGTCATCAGCCATGACGTACATATGAGCTTGATTTTGAAGACCTAGACATTTGTATACATCTGGTCTAGCATGTATCCAGACTAGAATTGTATATTGACTCGGTGCAAGCACCATAGCCTCTGACACCGATGATCATTGAAAAAGGGCAACCATTCTTGATATTTCATACATATCATCTGATTGGATCATTAAAGGTGTCAAGATTACTCAATGCAATATGCAGGCTACGGCCTGAGTACAACACCTATATAGGTCAAAGCCATCGAGCTGACCAATGCAGCATAAATGCTAGCTGCCTTTGAAGACTACATAATAAGTCTATTGCCCTTATGTCTTGAAATGTATCCGTGTATTGGCATCTCTTTGAGGTAGTCATGCTTGCTGAATAAGCCATACTGGTCATCTTGTCTTCATTGATCATTACAGTACATATCTGATCATACCGCCATTACACAATGCCTATTCAGTGAGATTATTATATCACTAGGCATTTCAGTGGTGCACATCAAAAAAATACAGTGCAACAAAGATCATCAGCTCTTCATCAGACCTTTTAATGTGGAGTTGTTGTCAGATGTATTGATTTATCGGACACCACATCTCAGAGGTCTATTCATCATGGAAGACAGAATCTGTGCAATCATGGCTATTCAGCCTCCAACATAGCTAACATAGCTAGCTATTAACGTTCCATAATAGCCTCGCTATATATCATATATCCTATCGCTTCCTAGCGAAGCCCTAAGAAGGCCCCAGAAACAGCCATTTTCGCCCCCGGCGAACACCCAAATAAAAATTTCTCATTATTTCTTCGACAAAGTGTTTAGCGAGGGTCCCCAAAAGATCCCACGAACTTCAAACACGCGATCCCGATCTTATATCCAATTCCTCTAGCACCCGCGCACTCAAAATGGCCTGTCCAGGCCCCAGAAACAGCCATTTTCGCCCCCGGCGAGCACCCAAATAAAATTTTCTCATTATTTCTTCGACAAAGTGTTTAGTGAGGGTCCCCAAAAGATCCCACGAACTTCAAACACGCGATCCCGATCTTATATTCAATTCCTCTAGCACCCGCGCACTCAAAATGACCCAAAACAACGATTTTCGCCCCCGGCGAGCACAATGTTTTTTTTTGAAAAGAAATTCTCTCACGGGGTCTTAGAATTGCCCTAATAAGGTCTAGTAACTCCCAAAACATTTAAAATCTTGGATTTAGATCGATTATGCATCGATTATGCATTTCCCGTCCGAACTTTTTGCGACGGCTCTGATATGTGATAATAATGACCATTCATTCACAATCACAGCATGGTATTATTTCACAGGCTGTAACTCGCATACTATCACAGCATTCATGTGTATAACGATGGCGATATCGCACAAACGATCTCTGCACAGCATGTGTGTGTGTAACGATGATGATGTCGCACACACTATCTCTGCGCAGCATGTGTGTGTATAGTTGGGCCTTATTTTAGCATGCGTCGATCTGTCGCTGTATGCGCCCATATGGTGCGATTACGAACATCGCGATTTTACACACTGTATGTCGCGTGATACGAATTGTGAATGTCGCAGTCAATCTGCATACTGATGCATGCGTCGCACTGTACGAATTATGATCATCGCACATCTGCGTCGCACGGTGCGAATTATGATCATCGCACATCATTTTGTATACTGTGCATGTCGCACGGTACGAATTACGAAGATCGCTGTCGCTGATGATGAGATTATGTGCATCTCTAACGCTGTTGATGAGATTATGTGCACCGACGCTCATTTTCATGTACGCGCTTAATTCTCGCACATCGTACCATAACCTGCGATTATTGACAGCATACATATATCGTGCGCACACCTCGTCGCAGTATATGCTGAATGCGATTTATGTCGCGCCGATAATTTTATGCACAACTCCGCTGATCGCTGACGATGTATTGAAGCGAAATGGCTACTGCCCCGCAGTCCTTGTGGGAGGACCAGATCCGGATCTGGTCCTCCCACAAGGACCGCTTTTCAAATAATTCAATTGGTCGCTTACCGATATTTGTGGTCGCTATCCCATGAAAGGTGGTATATATAGGTCCTATATTAATTTATTTGAACGCTGGTTTGGCATATATCCATCCCATATATCCATGACGAACGCATTTCAAACCTCTACACTCAAATTTTTCAAAACGGATTTTTTGGAACATTCAAAATGTGGCAAATTATTAGTGACTCGTCTTCAATAATTTTTCACCAATCATATATCAACACTACACCTGCGCGGATACCATCAAATTGAACCTATACATATGTCCCAATGACCCAATCATATTTGGGCGGTAGGCCCGGTTGGAATGCATATATTGGCTCGTTGGCTCGTTGGCTTCCCCTCTAATATATTGGCTCGTTGGTTTCCCCCCTAAAACAGTGGTCACGCGAGCTGACCAGCCAGCCATCATAATTGCTTGCTAGAGGGCATATATCGCAAGGTTGGTGTGTGCGGCACATTAAATCTTCAAGTATATATGTATTGCGAATTTCTGAAAGTCTAACATCATCCAAATATCTTTTTTTTCGACTGGCGTGTACATTTTAGAATGGATGAATGCCAATTTCTAAAGCCCGAAATTCACTAAATTCGGAATTTGCATTGTGTTGAACATGCGCCATGCTGAAATAGAGCGGAAATGATGATGAGGGTGCGAAGTGACCGATTCAGTTATCTTATTTGGTCATAAACTCAAGATATGTATAACCATGAGCATCACCGTGAGCCCCCCATGTGACTCCTAATACTCAAAATAACGGTGGTCCTTGTGGTAGGACCACCCTTTTCTTCAAGCTTTTGGTGAAATTACACCCCTAAAGCGTGTCGTTCAACCACACACCTAAAGTCTCATGCGGGGGCCGCCGCTACAAGAAATAAAATTCATTTAACTCATAAATATCATGTGCAAATGTTGCCTGTGCCTCAAATAGTCGATTTAGTGATCGAAACTGCAATTGCCCATTGGTCCTTGTGGTAGGACCATGAATTTGGGTAGTAGCCAGAAACGCAGAAAGCTGTCGTGTATGTGCAGATATTCGACGGTATGTGTGCGAACTCAGTCGCGCTGTATACAAATCAATATATGTATATGTGTCAAGTCTGCTGCACTTGAGTTCTCGTTCTTCGCCTGAGCGGAAGGATACCACTGGCACGGTTCGCTATGCGAACAGTATATGTGGCACTGCTGTTATTGAACGGTAACAGCAAAACGCAATATTCTGGTGGGTGTATGAGTGCAGCAATCTGTTGACCGGAAGTGCTTGCTTGAGCCCAATGCTCCTCATATACTCCACTGTTCTCACGCATCTCATGCGTTACCACCATCGGGTTGTGAACCCGAGAGCACTGGGTGAACTTCCCGCATCGGCTGGTCGATATAGCCATTGATGCTCGCATGCTGTTCAGTGCATGCTAGAAGCGAAGACGCGTCTTATCAGGACCCTTCGGTTCTTCAAGAACTTGTCTTGCTTCGCCATCTCGATGCCATATACTTGGCCTCTCGATGACAGATGTCACTCACCTTAGGTGGATGACAGACATTATGACTGTACATGTCATAGTCGACCGTACTGACAATACTCGACGACTGTATGTCATTGTGACATATGACATGACATGACATGACATGGTATGACATGTATGACATGTATGACACATATGTCATCGGTCATATCCCTGACAGTTGCGAGGAAGAGGTACAGTGCGTGCTCACTTATAAGAATAATGTCTTATGAGAATATCGGACCGGAAACTTTGCAAAACTGATAATAATAATAATAAAACATTTACGCTAGCAAAGGGGACAAAGTCCTGAGAGTGCGGTATCCCTGCAAAGCAGGCTAGTGAAAACACCAGGGGCTACTCCCTCTACTATAGCGCGCCCACAAAGGGGCTCAACCCACTTTTCAGCAGGGTGACATCTAGAGAAAAAGCTAGGTGCTAAGCAAAAAACTCTAGAAGATGGAGAAGCAGCCATGGCCGGGTGAGTGGAGGGCAAAACTGTCTAAGAATATTGGGTGCGGACGAAAAAAATAGGAATGTCCTTAACTTCCTCAAAGCTAAGAATATTCGGACCGCGCACAATGATCATATCGTTGACAATGTGTGCGTACCTCGCATTAAGAATATTTACCACGCGCGTCGCTCGGACCGGGTTCCCGCAAGGTGGCATCGTGTCCTAGTTGTTAAATACAGCATACGTATGATACGGCCATCCCCGAATACCGCGGAGTCTGCACGTCTGCGGTAAAACTATGTCACATTAGAAGTATTGTTGGCATTTTTGATATATTGCGCCTATGATAGCAAATGATATATCAAAACGTTCGTCTTTGAAAGACCTATGTGTATACCGGGTTTTCAGCCGTAAATACTAAGTTAATTAAAATATATGAACCGATGAATACCTAGAACCTGATAAGATCTCGCCGATTAATCGATCCCTTAGGGCAGAAAATTGCCCATCGCTGAGGAGGCCCTCAGCATGATCGTCTTTTAACAATCTCAAATTGTGCCGTGTTTCCACGTCCATTGCCGTCTTCTTCGCGTTTCTTTTCAGTCAATTTGTTGGCACGAACTCAAACGAAACTCGAAAGCACTCAGTGTGACTTGCGCGGGGTGCACCAAGTGTGACACTGTCAAAGTCAAGAATAATTATACCGCCTGGGCCATGTGTCGTTCCATGACTTGTGCTCGGCGAAGTTAAGAATATTTGCACCGATTCATGGCATATCCTTATTGGAGCCTTTCTCCGATGCATAAGGATAAAAACACCGAATTGGCCAAAATCGCTAAGAATATTCGGTCCAACCCCGATTTTCCGACATTCTTATATATGAGCACGCACTGTACATGGGTATCTTGGCCACTTGGCCATGCCATACTATTCCGACTCTCAACTGGAACAGGATGCAACAGTGGGCGCAGGTTCTCATCACAACGCATCTTATGGCGGAGTTTTCGACCCCTCACTTGAGGAAGAGTTTTTTACCGCAGCAGGAGTTTTCTGTGGGCAGGGCAGCTTTCGATGAGCCTGACACTGTCACAACAGAGTTTGAGAACGAGAATTTTCCGGTGTCAGAAGATGTAGTAGAGTACACCCCTGAGGAGTGGGCTGACTGGGAGTCAGGGGCCTATGATTCTCTCGAGCATGGTGGTGCGCGAGAGGAATTCGTCGAGCATTTTGACGAGTGTGATGGCGAGGAGTACTCCTCCGATGATTATTAGATTTTCTTTAAACAGACAGGCAGAACGTTTCACTATGGAGTGTTGACCACTTGCTGTAGCTGGGATTATTACTTCAGCGCCTTTACTTTATGGCCGCTGACCATTTGCGAGATGCTTTTACGAGTTGGCACGCATGTAGGCGGTAGATCCTTTCATGGTGCGACCGACCTCAAGCTTAATCGACCGGCAGGGCTTTATTTATGATGGTGGCTCATCCTAGCATGTAGACCGGCAACTCCTTGAATCATTGTTGACCACTAGCTGGCAAAGAGGAATTTTGATCGGAGACGTGTTATTCTTTTTACCTCGCCGGTTGCTCACGGCTCATCCTAG